>JASGXE010020782.1:0-33241 GCA_030068105.1 Sinentomon sp. SZTP_YWyxl
AACAAGCTGACCGTTCAAGACGTGTCGCGGCAACACAAGACTCCTGTTCATCTATGCTCCATTGCTACCAAAGATGAAACGAAGCAATCTAAACTACTCAAATCGAGTCTCCTCAGCCAAAGTGACATCAACGAATAAGAATCGGATCTATGTGATTTCGAAGCTGTTCAGTTGAATTGTTTTCCGAATTCGGAAAACTTTGGAAGTCGGCAATAAGCGGACAAAGCAGATGATAAGCCATTTTGTAACTCTTTACCGCTTCTTTATTTTTCTTCCATCTGGTGCGGGGTTCTGCTCATATATTTCTCAAACTCAATTTCAAAGGCATGCCAAACGTGTTTTCGTTTTGGCAGTTTCTTTTTACCGTGGTTACATTTCACCGTGGTTACATTTTACCGTGGTTTGGTGATCGCTTTCTGTCTGTGTTCCTCTTCCGTTGGTGCTTTTGGATCGATCAAGACCATCTTTTCGTACATGTCCTGAAAATGGGAGAATTTAGAAAATCATAGTTGGCATTTTCGTGAAGTTTGGAGAAGGGATCATGTTTGGCATTTTATGATATCTGTGATGTGATATCTTCTTGTGATGTGCTCCTTTCTCAACATTAAGAAGCTAATAGGGGATAACAGGATCGACTTCAGGATAGATTTGAAAAAGTGAGAGAAGTGAGGGGCGAGCAAATCAGCAGGTAGGCTTCGGGAGAGAGAGAGTGAGAGAGAGAGAGAGAAGAGGTGGAGGGAAAGAGAGAGGGAGAGAGGGGGAGAGAGATTGAGAGAGACAGATAGAGATAGGGCGGGGAGACAGAGATGGAAAGAGAGAGATAGAACGGGAGGAGAGAGAGGAAGGGAGAGAGAGAGAGAGAGGAAGGGTGAGAGAGAGGCACAAAGCAAGAAAAAAAACAGAATTTGACTAAAGCGACAGAACACACCACAATGATGGGTTATTCAGATTTGGATTTCATTGCTGGGTTTCCAGTGTGATTTTTATCAGTTTTTTTTATCAGCGCTGATTGAATCTTCGATTGAATTTTTGAAAACATTTTGTTGTCAACGGATTGGACAGGTTGGGGCGTTTGAACGATCGTGTACTGATGCACAGTTCGTTCGTCCAAACACAGGATTGCGCAGTGATGTACGAACTGTGTAATTTTCTGTAGTAATTATCTGTTCGAATATGTGTACTATGTAATTATCTGTATCCGTTGCATAGGCCTCGATTGAAACGTCACAAATTTAAAATCTGTGAAATGGCATACTTTTCCTATCAATACTGCGTCTGCAAATCACGAGAACCTTCTCATTGGACGCAGAGGCAGGTGAATTAATCATAGGTACACCTGTTTGCGACATCACGTGGCCGCTCCACGGAGGATGCCATTTCAAAATGGGGCTTTCATATTACTGATTTTAATTAATGAAGCAATTTTCGCCCTGAGATCTCAATTCACTTTTTAGCAGTGCATGGAGTTGCAATGGAGTTGTGCATGCAATCAAAATCGTGTCCAATTGACTCGTCACATCGCAATCAATTTGAATGGCTTATCTTTTTGACGTTAACGAAATAAATTGCAATTCGTGAATTTCAAGTTCTACAAATCAGGATTTCCTTGTCGTGCAGAAACATTTGCCGTTTGATCGAAACAAGTTGAGTTCTACACTGTGTCGTTGAAAAAAAAAACAATATTTTCCATCAGCGCAAGAAATGGAATAAAATGCGCGGTCTCAACCAAACTTCCCCCATTTTTATGCTAAATTGTTTTCAAAAGAAGCAATCCATCGTGACGTCGAGTGGTGTGCATGATAATATGGGACAGTGCAGGACTTTATGGGACTCTATGGGACCTATAAGTTTTGATGGGGTTCCAAGAGGTCCCATGCATGAGGCCATATTTAGCACTTTTGATGTGTCCCATAAGGTCCCACAGGGTCCCATCGGTTCCCAAAAGGTTCTATGAAATCAAATAGGTACTAATGTTTTTTTGATGGGGTCGTGCCATGTTTCATCCACACCCCCGTAGAAATCTATTTATGGGTGTGGGAAGGAAGCAAGAAATCGCGCAACAACATGCACCTTGAGGCAAATTCGGACACATGTCAAAACGTTATAATCTCTTCCACGTGATTTCCATCTGGTAAGAACTGTTGCCATTTCACAATGCGTGTAGTTTTGGAAACATTCAGATTCGGCCAGATCAACAAATCCTTCATTTGACAAATACACCAAATGTGCTTATGTTTTTGAATTGTTACAATTTGCAAACGCAAACACAGGTGCAATTTGCAACCTTTGAGTGTTTCAATCACTTTCACACTTTTTCTGAGGTCGTGTCTTCAAGGTGGGCGAGGTGTGAAACTGACCTTACGAAGACTACCTTGATCGTTAGCTTTTGACAATTCTTCCTCCAAGTAGGTCCTGATTCCGATCTTGCAGTCCATCACAGAAGGATTAATAAATTCGTAGAGCAGATCTTGAAGTTGGAGGTATTCTGTATTGAAACCATGCACAGGCGGAAAATGTCAAGGAAAATCGATGACCAATTACCAAAAATGTGAAAATAACTAAACGAGATACTCCAATGGGTACTCCTAAAAGGTCTCGGTCTCCTAAGGGAGTTACTCATACATTTTAGGCTTTACCTCTTCGCTCGTCAACCTCAGTATAGCGTAAAGGTGGTCACGGCGTTTGGGCCCTTGAACGGCCGACGTCAACTGTGAGGTGATGTGCAGTATCGCACATGGCCCGCAAACTTTTGGCCCAGTAAACGCATAAATTCTTTGTTTTCGTCTCTACAACATTCGTCACCCTCAAAGGAGCTCAGCAGAAAATAAAGTTATCTCTTTTCAATTTTTGCGTCTGCAGCTTTTTGCTTGTGTCAAAAATGATGGCCCCAAAAACAAGACCAAAACATGGTGTTTATGAAAAAGTGTGATTTAATTATTTTTGCAGCACCTTTTTGAGAACAGTTCGCAAGATGGGTTGCATTTGAATTTCACTCATCGTTTGGGGTTTTCCGGGACACTTCAAACTTTTGCGAATTTCAAAGCCGAGTAGCTGATCTTGACTTTGCTACACGTTGACCAGGTAAAAGCTCTGTCTTTGGGCCAGAAGAAATTGCGGAAGCTTTGTCGCAGCTTTTGGGGAAGACCTGGGTGGTTATTTTCGCGATCTGACCCGCAACCCAACACAAGCCTCAGTAATTTTGGCAGATGTCTGGGATTGTTCCAGCAGGACAGAAGAAGGCATTTTTCTGAACTGAAGAACGCATCCGTAAATGTATGGTTGGACAAAAAGTGTCATTCTGCAACAAATGGAAAATTCTGCTACAAATGAAAAACCATATAAATGAAAAACAAATGCCATAAACATGGTTCGAACCTTTTTTGGGGCCACCCTGCCCAATTTTGAAAAGTCATTTGACCATAAAAAATCAAAGATGACTCTAATTCAAAGAATATTTTTGATCTCAGATGATTCTAATTCAAAGAACATTTCTGAATCTTCGGTAACACATAAAACGACATAAAACAAATGCTCGTATGATAAAAATGTCACAGTTATGGAATCCGAAATTGTGCAACTGTCTTGCAAAAAATGATTTAATTAAAAATTATGGCCGCAATGGAATAAAGTTTTTTATTGAACGGGGCAGTTAAGAGTTTCCCTTGAATCGAGATCGACTGAAAGGATCACAGTACCGCCTACACCGCATCCACTGCATCGGAATCGGCTCCACCACATCCAGCGCTCCTCAGATTTGACAACCACCGCATCCCAGAGCGCAGGACGCAATGACGCCCAAAAGACATGCATTGCAGTGTGAATCTGTTTCTTTTTGTTTCTCAGTTTTGCTTGCCTCTGCTATTTATTAATCGAACTAATTTTTTTTCCTTTTCTTTCTCTTAATTTTATTTTTAGCCATTTCTAGATCAAAGGAAACAACCACACCTAAAATGCATAAGCCGTTGGTTGGTGGTTGTCGATTCTGAGATGCGATGGGTGCGTTGATTGTCGATTCTGAGATGCGGTGGATGCAATGGCACTGGTTCCGAGCTGCGGTGGACGCGACGGATGCGGTGGATTGGGTGAAAGATAAAAATTCCTTTACATGAAAGGTCAATGAATGGACCTTGAAGTCATGAGAGATGAATGGACAATATGACCGACAGTGACATTTGTTTCCCAATTGGCCCCAGAGCACATGCTTCCGCAGCATTCTTTGTCAGTTGGCTGATCGAAGCCCACTGAAATAGGTACTTACTGAACTGTATGAAAATCTGGTTCTGTTGACCAAATGTCACACAATGGAAGGGATCATGAGAATATTTTACTCCGCGCAACAAATCAAATCAAATGGGAAAATTTCTTGAGTTCCTGAGGATGCCAACATTCTACTCGCATCGAGATCACGTTTACAAGCTCCGATCTCAAACTTTCATGAGGGACATTAGCAAGTTCTCGTTCTTAGGTAGTTCCTGAGTGGAAATCTCTTCCAAGTGGGGTATTTGAACAGCCTTTGAGCATACCTCTCCAACAGGGCAGGCTTCGTGATTTCTTATAATGAATGGCAATGCCGGAAATTTCATCCTTTTTGGACCTGCTCATTCCATCGGGTATTATCTGATCGATATTGTTATCAATCAATCATCAATCAAAGCTTTTATTCTTCGGAGTTTCCTCCTATCGAATTAAACATACAAGCAAGGATACAATAAAGAAATACAAACATGAGCACATATAAACAATAACAATGCGATATGATCACGTAATAAACTACGCGATATGATCAATAATCAGGAACACAGAAACAAATTTTCGAGGAAAAGTTATTTGAGAGAAGAAGCGAAACAGATATATGATTAAAATGTGCATTTGTCGAAGATGGGGAGAAAACGTACCGGGCAATAATACTAGATGTCAATAGAGTTGCCAAGCCTTCTCTGCAGAATGGGGATACTCAGGGGAAGGGTAAATATTCCCTCGGGCAATGAATTCCACTCAGTAATTGTTCTGCCAAGAAATGAGAACTTGCCGACATCCTTTTTGAAGCCCCAACGGCGAAGCTTGTAAACGTGGTCCCTGTGAGAGTAAAATGACGGCAAGTCAAGGAACTTTAGCATGCTTCCCCAGCCTCCCACATTTCCGAGGACTTGAAAGAGGCAAATGAGACGAGCTATTCTTCTCCTTTCAGTTAATGAATTCCAACCAAGCTTTTTTATCATGTCACTCACACTGCTTTTCTGCCTATAATCACCCATCACAAAGCGAGCAGCTTTACGCTGAACTTTTTCAAGTGATGAAATGTGATTAATCAACCATGGATCCCAGGCCGGGGCGGCATATTCTAGAATTGGCCTCACTAGTCCAATATAGGAAAGCTCACGAATTTTAGGGGGGCATTTCCTGTAGTTTCTTTTTACGAAATACAATGCTCTATTGGCCTTGGAGGCAATCATGTTTATGTGAGGAGTCCAGTCCAACTTGCTGGAAAACTTCACTCCAAGGTAGGTAATTTCACCTGACATGCACAGTGTCCGACCAACTAGTTGGTACTGGAAGGGAATAGTAGAATTCTTTAAAGAAAAACGAATAAAATGACATTTATCAACATTCAATGACATAGCGGATTGCTCACACCATGCCTGTATGAGAGAAAGGTCATGCTGCAATTTACCGCACTCACCCGGAGTTGATATTTCAGAATACACAATGCAATCGTCTGCGAATAACCGCATTCTTGAACGCACTAGCTGATCGAGGTCATTAATATAGACAATAAAAAGCAGCGGACCCAAAATACTGCCTTGCGGAACACCGGAAGTGGCAGGTAGATGATTTGACAATTGGCCATCAACGCGAACTGCTTGAGACCGGCCGGACAAGTAGCCTTTCAGCCATCTTAAGGTTAGGAGGTCGAGTCCCAGGAGCTCAAGTTTTCTAAGCAGCACATCATGACTAATCACATCAAAAGCCTTAGAGAAGTCGATGGCTATAGCGTCAACCTGCGAGCCGCGATCGAGCGCACATGTTAAGTCCTGTGTAAACGCTGTAAGTTGGGTAGTACAGGAGTAGCCAGGACGAAAGCCATGCTGCGCAGTCGATAACAGGTTGTTTGATTCAAGAAAACTTCGGATGTGCTTGGCCACGATAAACTCAAGGATTTTGGAGCATGTATTCAGAAGGCTAATTGGCCTGTAATTTGAAGGTACTGAACGGCTGCCTTTTTTGAAAATAGGAACTACTACCAGCTCTTCCAACATGAAGGCACATTCCCTTCTCTTATACAGGCATTAAACAAAATTAAAAGGAACTTTGAAACAACATTTGGAACCAGTTTCAAGAATTTAACACCCACAATTCCAGGCCCCTCGCTTTTTTTAGACTTCATTCGAATTATTCTGTTTATGATGGGTGTTTCAGTAATAAGGCAAGGGCCATCAACGGAACTGTTACAGGGCCCTTCAGGGAGTTGATGGACAGCCCCACAACAAAAGACTTTGGCAAATGTCTCATTGAGAAGGTTTGCCTTGGCAGTGGGTTCTTCAATTTCATCTTCCCCGTTGGACGCATCAACGAGTGAAAGAATCCTCGACCCTGGGGACCTACGAGACTTGTTATAACGCCAGAATTTCTCAAAGCCGTTGTTAGCAGCGGCAATGGAAGAGAGATAGGTCTCCATAGCTCTATACTTCGATGCGTTATATTTGGTTAAAGCAGTACAAAAGGCCACCTGGTTGTTTGGAGAATATTTCCTGCATTTGTAAAGTCGGCGAACCCTGCGTTTTTGAGTTCGCAACTCTCCCGAAAACCACGGTGGTTTTGAAGTATGTGAAAGTTGCTTCTTGGAATGAAGAGGGCTGTAGCGTCCTCCACAATGAGCTAAAGCTATCCCAAAGCACATCTAAATAATTGGAACCAGACTCATTCGATTGCTGAGAACGGAACCCTTCCAATCTCCGCAAAAGGAAGTCGGACAGTCCCAACTTGTCGGCCTTACTGTAAATCAGGGGTCCATTTTTTTTCTGCAACAGAGGCTGGCTTAGATATGTTCAAACTAAGTGATACCAAAGAGTGATCGGATATTCCTTCCTGAACCTCACAACCAGACACAATCTCTGGAGGCCTCACCAGTGAAACATCTAACAGATGATTTCCCCTGGTTGGCTTACGTGTGCATTCTGTTAGGTTAAATTTAGATATCAGTGACAGGCATCTCCGATTCAGGGCTGCACCATAAGCGGGATTTGTCGGAATCTCACCTCTCTGCCACAAGATATCCGGAAGGTTAAGGTCGCCAAGGATCAAAAGAGGATTGTTTATCTTTTTTAGCAAGTTGAAACGCAACAAACAGTTTTCAATAGAATCAAACAGCCCCAGATCAGCCGAAGCTGGGGGCCTATATACAACAATTATATGCATGACAAATGGAATTAAAGGACGAAAGGATGAGCAGCGAGAGAGGAGAGGTGGTGGAGAGAGGAGAGAGGAGAGGTGGCGGAGAGGTGGTGTGCATAGCTTTTGTTTGTTGCCTTCTTGGGGCAATTGTTGGCTCAAGGATATATCACTGTGTATATGTTCTTTTTGACCGACACATCATTGCAAAAACGCTGTTTATTCTATCAATTTGTCGAATTTTACTGTGTGAATGTCAGTACTTCATGTATAATATTGAGAGGAGGAACTCAAAAAATACAGAATTTCAATTCAATTCAATTCAAATAACAATGTCGGGGCAAATATAGCGTATCATAAATATGCCGCAGTGAGAAAAGTGAACTCAAATATAGGCCCACTTATAAAAACCATATCTTGAGTCCTGCGATTCATGGAATAATGACTCTGCAGAAAGAAACCGTTTGAGCAAACGACCTGTGTGCCTGCAGCCATCGAAAAGACCAGTTTGAACAACGGTTCCTTCCAAAAAAGAGGCGACTCGCAGATCATTTGCCAGATTGGGCCGATGGACGCATGGCTTCTGGGCCTGCAACTTCAAATCATTCTTCGACGACGCACGAAAATCCGAAAGCTTGACGTCATAGGCCCACTTCCTGCTGCATGTTTCTTCGCAGAAAAAGAGGAGACCGTATTTGAAAACAAATTGCAAAAAAGGATACCGGTCCCGTCGTCTGCTCTAAGCAACGATACCAGACTAGGAACAAAAGTCTTGAGCTCATCATTCATCAACAGTCGAAAACAGCGAAACTCCTGACTAGTCAACTTCTTCAGGATAGTGCCCGGTTCAGGGCCAGATTTGAAATCACCTGCAGAGGAATTTGAACAAGTTTGAGTTGTGTATACCTATAGATTCTGAATTAGTTGCTGTAAATTTATTTGTATTTTAAGATGCCAAAATGCGGAAACGCTGCACACATTTGCGAAACCATCCTTTCAGACGGAAGGAGAGCCAAAATTCCTAAGCCGCTTTTATTGTGTAATCGTAACCCTTAACTCTTTTCCCGCAATTCGCAAAATGGCATTGGTGCTGCCAAATGTACCTTTTTGCTGGAATGTACTTCATGCTCAAAGTCCCTGGCTATGCCGCAGGCTATGCGCAGTTATGTCACAAATTTAGAATAGTTGGCCTGCACGAGAGGGCAAAATTTGCTTGTTTTTTGCGGAGGTCACTAGCACGCATCAAAATAATTTCAGGTACAAAAGGGCCAGACAAATAAATCTAGGTCCAATTGACGTTCGATGAAACGCAGTAAAGGTTCATGAGAATGTGAATCACTGTGTTTCACGCCTGATGCATCCGGCATCCATCTATTATCCACATTGAAAGACAATGGAACATTCGCAGACAATGCGAAACATTGGCAGACCAACCTCTGTGACCGGCTAACTGCACCCAAGGATATTTCTGCTTCTTGAATGTTTGCACAAATGGTGACCATGTTAGGGCTGACTTCAACGTTCGCCAGGCTGATTTCTGCGAAAATCAAATAATGGAAGTTAATTCGAAAAGAATCAAGAGAATACAATGGAGAGTTAAAATTTAACATGAATGAATTGAGGTGTGAGTGAAAAACAGTTGGTCCTATTATTCGGTATTCCGCTTCAAATCATGGGTGGGAAAACATAAAAAGGGATGATGTTTCACAGGAAATTGAAAAAGGCTGCCAATTATATGAAGGAAAAATGAAGGGGAAGATTTTTCTCGAAAATGTGAGGATGCATAGTATAAAAATTGGCTGGCAAACTGCCACCATATATCGTACGCTCGACATCTGTCACAATTTGGTGAAATTATTGCTACAAAATAGTGAAAACTGCCATTAATTTCTGGATCTGTTTGCAGAGATTTGGTGGCGGTTTTCCGCAAATTTTAAGCACATACCTATGTCCGAAAAGTAAGATGCTTTCTGAAGCAAGTAAAACATGTGGGCGCTAATAAGACAATAGTAAGATTGCAAGAGTAATGTCATAAAATGCAAAAATGTTCCTTATTTCGAGGATGCTGAATGAACAAATTCAATGTTGCTCAGGGATTTCAGCGACAAATGTGACAACTAAAAACTGAAAACCCACTTGCTGAAAGACAGACAGGTTGAAATATTGAATTGGAAGAGCTTTGGAGTGGCGACAAGTTGTTCAGTTCAGTCTGCATACCTGCAGGACAAAAAGTGACAACCAATCTCCACAAACCGAGATGACATGCCCACATGCCACATCATTTTTTCCTCATGAATTAATATCGCAGACAAGACATGTCGCTCTTTTCTCAGTGGCATTCGTCAAACATTAGCGTGATAGACATGTCTCCTTCTGATGGAATTATGTAGACTCTTTGTAGCCGAGTATTTGCATAAGAAAATGTGACTTACGTCAGGTCCAACACCGAATGGCCGAACAAGGATATAGTACCTGACGCAAGTCACGTTTCCTTATGTCTCCTTCTGATGATGCAACGAAAACAAAATTTTCCATTCTTTTTGTGGTGATATCTAGCTTTCAAAAATTGGACATCTCGCCTTTTGACCTGCAGGCACAGCACAAAATTTAACACTCCAGGCAGAGAGAAGGGTCCGGTCCAGTGGAAAACGACTTCGGTGGAAAGTTCGGTGGGAAAAGCTCGATTTTCAAATGAAAATCTAGTCAATGGACGTCAAGAAAACCTTGCCACATCATTCTGGCAAAAATTAACACCCAAGTAGTTTTCCACTGGGCCCTTCTTTCCACTATTCACATCGGTCAACCTGCAAGACAAAGGGTGATACTTATGTGCATGTTTCAAAAATGAGATATCACCACAAAAAGACTTGAAAACTTTGCTTTCATTTCAGGACAGAAGGAGATAAGTCCGGCTACAAAAATACATCCGCATGTTCGTTTTCTCATTTTCGAAAATCGTTATCACCTATTAAATCCAAGGAGAAAATGCGCTTTTTCACTGTTTTTGCACTTAGCATTCGCTCTGTTTATAAATTTAGCGAATGCGTCAAAGGACAGGAACAACGTCAATGATCCATTCTATTAAATATTCAGTCAAATATGTCCACAAAATTCCAGCATTTTTCGGCCTATTTTAGGTTAGGCAAATTATTTCTGTTCACACCATGGCATTCTGCTCACAGTGAACGGGGAGAGGGGCTCCGTGAAAAATGCAACTGAAGGTCACTGCACGGCACTTTAGTATTATTTCAAGCCTGCAGTCTTTTATTAAAACAATGCCCGCGCGCGATTAATGACGTTAGCAGCAGCTGGCATTGTATGCATGTGACGCTATCAACTCCGATAAAAATACCTGCATTCGACAGTTTAATAAATGAATGAAGACAGCTGACGTCATACACCGCAGGTGGAGGTACCATGTCCCCAGTGCCAAGGTGGCAACAGCTGTGTCAGCAGGTACCGAGTTGACGCCAACACGTCAACTCGAAATAAGGCCGCAAGAGCAAAAACGAGGGGGTTCACGGCTCTCACAGGAAAACATGAAGTCACAGTGGAATTTTAGCTCATTCCGAAAGATTTCACGCTTTTTACATAACATTTTTTGGGTTTTTATTCCCCATGTTGCAATCTGAAAACCAGCGGGAATGGGTAAAAGATTTTTGACTCATCATTTTTCATTCCACAGTACAATAATCAAAAATAAAGTCGAATGACAATTTTCGATATCCACCACAACAAAATTCCGCACAACTGGCAGTGCCAAAATATTTCATGAACAAGCGAAGTAAAAGAGAAAAGAAATTTTATTCGACAAAGTTGCTGAAATAAAGTTATTGAAAACGTTACCAACAAAGTTGCTGCTGTCCACACTTTAGTTCTTCAGGCGTCATTTTTTATATGCAGCCACAAACAAGAAGAAAAAAAATCTTAGGCAACACCTCTGTTGCGAGAGACACGCCGCAAGTGAATTTTCCTCTGTTGTTTGTATGTAACTACCACGATAAGAAAGAAATTAATTCTGTACATTTTTGTTTTGTTTCTGCGCGAACAGCCTGGGTTATTGCTTCTCGCGCAGTGATTGCTCATTTCCTTGCTGAGATACTCGTAAAGCCCGCATCAATGTTTCGCGATGCAAGTCAAAACAAACGTGAAGCAACTCGGTGGAATGTGTCCATAAGAGCAAACTGCGAACTTGAGAAACATTACCTAATAAACAAAATTGATTTTCGCAACCTCTTGGCATTATTGGACACACATCATGATGGAATGCCACTGTCTGGCTAAATATTTTGCACCGGACTCACTGATGCATCAGTTGCAGGAATTGAAATCATGGAACTCTTGGGACTTTCACGCCTTGGTTGTTCATCAATGCGTAAAGGCACTTCGGCACCCAAAATCGAACATTTCCATCCTCCGTCATCGTCGATTTAAATGTCGGCTGTCAGGCCCGATGGAGGCTTGTTTTTTGTACGGGTTACAGCGAAAAGTGGGAAGAGTCTGGGAGCTGGAGCCCCCCAGCGGGGGTCCAGGAGGCATAGTCCGCGGCAGAGGGTTTGGGGAGCATTTTGACAAATTTGTGGTCTCTATATGTTATGCGAAAACGTTGAAATTAACATTTTCTTGAAAAATGAAGCTCGGGCTGCCAGCTATCTGCAAGGCGAGTCCAGTCCCGCGGTATATTTATGAAAGTTTAGTGGATTGTGTGTGACTTTCAGTCCCGAACATAATAGGCATCAAAATCTGCAAACGCTACAAGAAAAGAAAATACACGCTGCTAATGGAACAACAATTGATTTAAACTGAAATATCTTCACAAAATCATCAGCGGAGTCATCCTCACCGGGGGAGAATCAAGGAGAAAATAAAAAATACAACTTCTGGAAAATGCTCACTTGTGAAAAAAATTCAGGGGGTTTGAGAAATCCTCCCTGGTTACGGTCCTGGCTCAAGTGTGTAAAATAACAAGTGAGCGAACTGCGCTTCATTTAACACGGAGTCAAATGGGAGCAGAAATGAGACCAAAATGTGTACTGCTGGGTTGCGGCGTATCAAGGCGGAGTGCGCTACGAAAAACATGCAAGTGAATGGCGGACCGTGGTGCGATGCTCACAGAAAGCTAAATTTCTCCTGAACAAAGCGACCGTTTTTGATGCGGTTCACTCTGGTGCAAAACTGAAAAATGAGCGCTTCCACACATGTATAATGATCCCAACCTTTCGCCGGGTAAAACTGTTAAATCAAATTTCGGTGTTATAAAATTCCGGGCTCCTGCCAGGTATTTTCAAAGATTGTGCAATTATTTTTTCCGTTACATGGTTACGACCTGCGTAAGAGTTGTAGAGGAAGCCTTCTAGTTTCCAAAAATACCAAAATCGTTGAATTTGAACACCATTTGGCAATTTTAAGAACAGAGACAGCTCGACATGGCAGCATCGTTTTGTTTTTGAGCGGAGAAGAGGCCGCGACTCCCAGGGATTTCAAGGGAGTCGCGGCCTCTTCCCCGCTCAAAGACAAAACGATGCTGCCATGTCGCGCTGTCTCTGTTCGTAAAATTGCCAAATGGTGTTAAAATTCAACGACTTTGGTATTTTTGGAAACTAGAAGGCTTCCTCTACAACTCTTCCGCAGGTTGTAACCATGTTGTAACGGAAAAAATAATTGCACAATCTTTGAAAATACCTGGCAGGAGCCCGGAATTTTATAACACCGAAATTTGAGCACTTTTGTTTCTCAAATCGTTTAACAGTTTTGCCCGACGAAAGGTTGGGATCATTATACATGTGTGGAAGCGCTAATGTTTCAGCTTTGCACCAGAGTGAACCGCATCAAAAACGGTCGCTTTGTTCAGGAGAAATTTGACTTTCTGTGGGCATCGCACCGCGGTCCGCCATTCACTCGCATGTCTTTCGTAGCGCACTCCGCCTTTAAACGCCGCAACACCGCAATGTACTTTTTGTGCCACGAAAATCCCGGAGTTCGTTCACTTGTTCTTTTACACGCCTTCGCTGGCTGTTTATCGTATGAAATTTTTGCTATATCATAACCTCGTGTTTCAGCAGCGTATCCCTAAGTGAAATCAGGGTCCTTCTCTGCCGATTTCCAAGTCTTCACTTTCAGGGCAATTCCCTGTTCTTCGGGGTGTCCCCCAAGTTATTAACTTTGTCGCGATGATTAAGTTTGAAAAGCGAGGAGACTTCAACAAATCAAGAGTTTTCATGTCATGGAAACAAAACAAAAGAAAGTTGCCTGTTCAGCAATGCATTGCTGATATACGTAATATTCCGCATGCACACAGCTTTGGTAAAATAGTCCCCAAAAAATGAACCCGCCAACCCGGTGGACGAAAACCAAGCATTTGGGCCGCAAATTTTTTTTATCATCTGAACGTCATCTGAAGCCGCATCAGGACGGACAGACTTTTTTTGTGCGACAAAATACCCGCGTCAGAATGGATAAAGTTTTCACATCAGACTTTTTTGATCGTTTGTGCAAAACAGAGTGCCACTTGCAACAATGTACAAATGAGAACATTGGAGCATTGACCATTGCCCATTGTTGCAAGTGACAATCTGTTATCGACAGACGGTCTGTGAAAAAGTCTGAATTGCAAAAAATCTGTCCATTCTGACGCGGGATCTTTGTCGCACGAAAAAGTCTGGCCTTTTCTGACGTGGCTTTAGATGCCAACAATGCCAATGCCACTCACACCTGTAAGACTTGTCAAAGAACATACAAAAACGCATGACCGTGCGATTAGGTCCAGAAAAATTACAACTTGATGCGCGGTTGACGTTAAATGCGGCTGAAACCGCGTGGGAGGCAACAAAAACGTCGCCGAATTTCCAAAGAATTTCAGCGAAGTTTGGACTCGCTGATGAATTTGGAGTGGACCAGATCTGGCCGGTTAGGCAGGATTTATCCGACCCCTGGATGTGCTGATCAAACAATGCTCTTTTCTTCCAAAATCTAAATTGTTTAGGCAGCGTTTTTTTTTTATAAAGAATTCTTCACCACACTCAGCATTCATGAGATCAACCCAACACCCCCCAATTTCATCGACCTTGCACACAATCAAAAAATCCGTTTGCGTGCAAAAAAACAGAAAGAGGCTCTTTTTGAGTGGCCAGATGCAGTAGAACAATCTCACTTTCTCATGTCGAATGCAAACCCTCTCTTGTCGTGCTTCGTTGTTGCACCGTTGGTTAGAAATCAAGGCAATTTTCGAAGAAAAAAAAATTTGCCAGGATCGGAGCACGAGCTTCACGGATGCCCATGCCCCATATGTACGAAATGCAGTGTTTCCCCATCCAGAGAAGTCATCCCAAATGCCTTGTTTCTGCCCTGCTGTGGGGTAAAAACGGCATTTCTGAGTCACGATTTTGGCAATTATGGGCTGCCCAGGATGCCCGAAAACAAGGAAGTGACCAATTTCGCCATTTGTTTAACCCAAAATTTTGTGACTCACATCCTTGATCAGAGTGGAAAAACTGCTCGTCTTGGAGTTGAAAGATTGGATGCCCACAACGCATCGACGGATTGAAACCTGACTCTCACAAGTTGCAGCTGTCAACTGTGTCTCTGCCAGTTGCCAGAGCTGAAAATTCTTCACCTTGGGTTGAAGGAGAAGAAAAGATCATCTTCGGGAAAATGTGACCATCAACACACACACACCAATGTTGAGAAACGCAGACAAGAAAATCGGCGCCTTCAAGTGTTACCAACCAAATGTCTCCAAAATGATGCAAGATGAATAAGAAACTGTTGTGGAGTTTGCGCGAAACAAACTTCAGGAGTAGAAATCATTTTGGTCGATTACTTCCGAGAGTATCTAAATTTTTTTAACAGTTGCAGGAATCCATTGCAAATCATGGAGAGTGAAACTGTCGTGGACATCACGCATCGAAATCATTTCGTTTTGTGCATTGTCAACTCATGTGCGTCTAAATTTGTAACCAACCATGATCAACTGGACAGGCGGGAAATAGTTCCCGTCAGAAAATTATAAATTCAAACAACGAGAAAGTGGAAGACGGAAACAATTCACTCACCCTTCTGGCATTTTGGTCATCCATGAAATCCTGATCCCTGCCGGACGCATCCAAATTCGGCGAAACCGGTGGAGTGAGCTCGACGGGGCTGTAGTCAAAGCTGCCGGCATCGGAGTTTTCCGAATCCCACTCACTGCGGTCAACATTGACGCCAGCAATGCAGGAATTCCTGCGAACGCCCCCACGTGCCACACCCAACGAAGTGATCGAGCACAGGTCAGCTCTTTTATGGTGATCGCCATCGATATCTCTGGATGTGGTGCTAATCTCTGGAGCTGATCTGAATCGAGGTCCTGAGGTCAGTCGCGATCCTCTTTCAGTCAATTCCGGCGAGCTGCTTCCTGAGCTATCTGCAAGAATAGCCTTGAGCTTGCAGGTATCGCCGAAGGTATATTGGAGAAGATACTTGCTGGTTGTCGGTGCCTGCTCTCCAGTGCTGGCTGAAGGAGTTGAGAAGTCAATCGAAGGGATGCTTCTCCTTCGTGGGGGTTCAACCTGGTCATCATCGCTGGACGTGGCCTGAGCGTTGGTTGGGATTCCCCGCTGTGCCTGCAGGAAGTTCCTCCCGGATGTGCTCATCGGCTTCCGTTTGCACCGCCTGCAGGAGGCCGGGGAGTCGGTGTCCATGTCCGTGTCGCCGTCCGAACTCATGGCCACCGGTATTGCCCTTGGGACGTCTCCAATCGCAAATGATGCACCGCCGCATCGGTTCCCGATCACTTCTGGATCATTGCATCGCGAACAAAATGATTTTGACGATGCACTTTGGCCTTTCGCACTTTGTGGGGACAGCCCATGGCTGCTTCCGGGACCTGAACGACGGTGCAACGAGTTATCCGACCGACACCTTACTCTCAGGGGGCACAAGGAAAAGTGTTTGCGGTGTGAATTATTGTCGGTTTCGCACGGATCGGAATATGGCGTCACGATGAGGCGAAAAACTGGGCGAGGCGGGCATGGTTGGTTACAGACAGTCAGAGGGGGATTAGGGTCCACAGGTGAGCAGGCAGGCGAGGGACAGCAGGGCTTCGGGAGTGGTGGCGGTGAGGGAGGAGGAAGTTCCTGGTAATTGCATTTCGCGGTTGCGGGAGTCAGAGTGGCGGTGACTTGCGGTTTCTTGTTTCCATTCTTCCAGCACATCTTTCGTCCTTGCTTCTTCTGACTTGGCTTCTTTTTGCCCACGGCAATGGTCGTCGTGGGCGAGGAGGGGGGCAACTCTGGAGCAACCGCGGGCTCCACGTTCGACGAGACGGCCCCCATGGGAAAACAACAGACAGGCGATACCCGGTTGGAGTTTGGACAGGTTCCAGTGGTCCTCTCAGGTTCCACCTGCTGCGTCGCGCTCTTTTCCTGGCAAACTTGGCGAAATCTGAGGTTGAGGACAGGCGACGAAGATCCCGTCTGCATAGTCAACGCAAGGCAAAAGTTCAGCTCTTGCTCCTTCGCAAATAAAGACAGCGAATTATCTTGAGTGCTGCCATTGATGGTGGTGCTGCTGACGCAGGCGTAACAGGATCGGATGTCCAAGACAATGCGACCAACTGCATTTGGCATGACTACAAAAGTTCCATTCGATGTTTGGCAAGCAAAACCGAACGTTTATTTATAACCCGTGGCATTATTTTCGGGATCCGATTTCAGAAACATTCGGACATGGGCAGACACGGAACTTCGAAACACATGGTGGCACAAAATTTGGTGGCTCTCCATCCTGATGATGTTGTAGGTCGAAGGTCGAGTGGCTGGTACTTGATTCCTGAGAATGGAGACTTTGCCCACAAATGAGCTCTTCCTCATTTCCTGGCTTCATTAGCTGCAGCAGCAGTGAGTCGTCAGCACGTCAACTTTTTGCATGTCAAGAACCGAATTCGGATCACATTACAGCTAAAAGCTATCGATGGATAGTTACGAGCTCTATCCAGTCGGCATAATTTTAAAAGATAAATTGGCTTTCTTACAGTAAAAAAATGCCTGAAAATGTTAAAATTAAAAATAAATGTTGAAATCAAAAATAACGGCGATACGAAGTTTTTTCTCACTCAAGAAATCCATTCATTGTGACTTGAAAATTGGGGGCCCGCAGTGCATGACGGCAGAAGGCTAAATTCGTGAGTGAATAAGTCGCTTGCTGACGATATTCTCCGTTCAGCAAATTTGCCAAACCCACCGGATTTCAAACCTGGTCCTGCGTCATATGACATCAGTCCTGCGCAATAGGTATTTTCGTCCGAAGAGTGAACCGCAACACAAATAAATTTGTTTAAAGGCAATCTCCAGGAGCGAATTCCGGCAGCTGACCGGTTAGCCGAGTGGATAAGGCGTCCGCTCGCAAAATCGGTGTGCTCCAGTGTTGGTGAGTTCGAATCCCACCCATGGCAAAAATCTGAAAAACAATTTAATTGAGAGTAGCTGAACAGAGGCATTGCGCGAACACTGAGGCAGTGTTTGTGGACGGGTTTGGTCAGGTTCAGTTAGCTTTAGTCAAGTTTCAACCAACTGAAGTGCGTGATTGGTCAGAAAATTGCGTATGACGTAGGACCAGGTTGGGAAATCCGGTGTGTTTGACAAATTCGCCTCAGTCCAATCGATGAGAAGATTCCTGTTCATGCAGTTTTCCTTGATTTCAAAAAAGCGTTTGTCGTAATTCCACATGAGCTGCTAATTTTAAAATTGGTGAGGCAAAATGTGCACTCTTGCCTGATAAACCTTCTTTGTTCATTTTTGGAGGGGCGCTCCCACTATGTGTCTGTTTCTGGAGTAAAGTCGGCGAGTCTTGAAGTGTCTTCTGGGGTACCTCAGGGCAGTGTTTTGGGGCCACTACATTACACTATATTTTTCTAGTGTACATAAATGATATCTCTGAGGGTCTCGCTAGTTCTGTCCGTCTCTTTGCCGATGATGTGGTTCTCTGTTTTCGGGTCGACGGTCCTGAGGGCTGCGAGTCTTTACAAAACGATCTCAATATGATCGAAACTTGGTGTGCAAATGGAAAATGAACCTAAATGTTGATAAATGTAAATCACTCGTCTTCTCTCGGCAACGTATACCATCATTAATCAGACAATTTATGAGCTCAATGGTACGGCTCTTGAGTCTGTCTTTAGCTACAAACATCTCGGGTGTATTTTTTCCAGTGATCTGCGATGGCAACTGCATATTAATTATAGGTACAATTGCTAAAGCTTGTAGGTCACTTGGCTTCCTAATCCGTAACCTAAGACATGCTACAATTTCTGTCAAGTTGAGGGCTTTTAAAACTCGAGTTATCCCAATTCTTGAATACGCCTGCGCACTTTGGGATCCTTTTTTGGCTGGTGAAATTCATACCTTGAAAAGCGTCCAACGTCGGGCTGCCAGAGCTATAACTGGAATTTACGATCGAAATCATAGCGTGACTGCGCTGTTGGAAGACCCAGGTCAACCAAGCCTGCAGCAACGCCGGCAGTGCTTTCGCTTGGAACTTTTTCGGCAAATTATTTCCGAAGAGGTTCTGCTTCCTCTCCCTTCCGTTTACGTGCGTAAGCCAGTTCAAAGGAGAACTGACAACGGTGCTTGTTTTACTCACCCCGTCTGCTCTTTAAGTGCGTACCATAACTCTTTTCCCACGCACAATTCGCGATTGGAACACCCTTCCTTCAGACTCTTCCATGATCAAAAAATATCATGTTAGTTCTGGGCTGTTGCATCGCAAGTTGCTGTCCAATCTTGATTCTTATTTTTGCATTGTGCTGTGTTGTTTTGATTTGATTGTTTGATTCTGAATTTTTGGTTGCCGCCAGTTTCCTTTTTTTATCGACATTTTTTATTTTGTATATGTACTTGTGATTCTTCTGCCACCTCGCAGTCGTATTAATTGAAAGAATAAAGATTAAATACCAATGAACACTCTAATTCAAAATGTCTTAAAGTAAGTCACTTTTCTCCCATTTAAGAGGGGGGACAATTTTCAGATACCCCCATGACTTACTTTAAGATACGGCTTAATTTCAGACATTTGGGGGACATTTTCAGATACCCGTCCATGACTTACTTTCAGACAGGACTGAATTTCAGACACATTTTAGATTGAAAGGTATATTCGTGTCTGAAATTCAGAGAGGAATTCAGATGGCAAACTGACTTTTAATTTTTAATCTTTAGTTTATATAATGTATCTTAAATTCTGGATTCAGATGCACTTTATGACGGAAAGGTATATTTGATCCTGAAATACAGATGTGGATTGTCTCAAATTTACTCAGGTTTTTCAGACAAGAATGAAAAAAGGTTCAGCCATACCATGAAGTAGACTGAATTCTTGCACTCACTTACAGATATACAATTGACATTACAGTTACATGAACAGGAACAATTATTGACAGCTCTAGATTAAACATTCAAGAGTAACAATCAACACACAAGACTACAACTCGAAATATGAAATTAAGGATGGCCTATTTAACATCACAAATTCTTTCAGAACAGACGTTGAGTGTTGGGGAATTTTGGTGCTGGTCAAAGGCCAGGATGGAAATTAGGAGAAATTTGCTTTTAACAGTCAATTTTTAAATGTGATTTTTCATGGAATACAACTGTTATGTTTCCTCATATCATTTCCAATTTTCTGTTTTCTTACATTTTCGCCCTCACTTCCCATAATTTACGAGTAAGACGACACATTGCTGCCTTAAATTAAGATAGCGCAACAGTTGCCTTAAATTAAGACAGTGCAAACTGTCAAAATTTAGACGGTGCAAACAAGGCGAAAACTGTCTTAAGATCTTAAATTAGCATGAATAATTTTCTTAATTTAAGATTCCAAATCCAAATTAAGAGAAAAGTTTGAGACAGGATGACACTTTTCCACCAATCTTGAATATTTTCAGACGCTTTTTTATCTTAATAATTCGTTCTTGTCTTAAACTAAGAGATTTCAGCAGTGTTTCAGATATCTGCTGTCTTATTTTAAGATACTCGTAATTTTTCAGTACGTGATCTATAGAGTGAAGAAAGATCGATAATTATATCCCACGGACTATATGATCCAGGACCAGGGCCAGGACCATTCGAGGAGTTACAACTCGCAAAAGAAAGAACCACTAAAAAGAAATCATAAACTCCAACAGAAGTTAAGGAGATTCATCGCTTATGCAAGGTGTGTAAAAGAACAAGTTAGCGAACTCCGGGATTTTCGTGGCACAAAAAGTGCATTGCGGTGTTGCGGCGTTTAAAGGCGGAGTGCGCTACGAAAGACATGCGAGTGAATGGCGGACCGCGGTGCGATGCCCACAGAAAGTAAAATTTCTCCTGAACAAAGCGGCGGTTTTTGATGCGGCTTGCTGTGGTGCAAAGCTGAAAAATTAGAGCTTCCACACATGCATAATGATCACAACCTTTCGTCGGGTAAAACTCTTAAACCATTTGAAAAGTGCTCAAATTTCGGTGTTGTAAAATTCCGGGTTCCTGCCAAGTGTTCTCAAAGATTGTGCAAATTTTTCCGTTACAACATGGTTACGATCAGCGGAAGAGTTGTAGAGGAAGCCTTCTAGTTTCCAAAAATACCAAAATCGTTGAATTTGAACACCATTTGGTAATTTTATGGCCTGGGAGTCGCGGCCTCTTCCCCGCTCAAAAACGAAACGATGCTGCCATGTCGCGTTGTCTCTGTTCAGAAAATTGCCAAATGGTGTTCAAATTCAACAATTTTGGTATTTTTGGAACTAGAGGGCTTCCCCCTACAACTCTTCCGAAGATTGTAACCATGTTGTAACGGAAAAAATTGCACAATCTTTGAAAATGCCTGGCAGGAACCCGGAATTTTATAACACCGAAATTTGAGCACTTTTGTTACTCAAATGGTTTTAGAGTTTTACCGACGAAAGGTTGGGATCATTATACATGTGTGGAAGCGCGCTCATTTTTCAGCTTTGCACCACAGCAAGCCGCATCAAAAACCGTCGCTTTGTTCAGGGGAAATTTAACTTTCTGTGGGTATCGCACCGCGGTCCGCCATTCACTCGTATGTCTTTCGTAGCGCACTCCGCCTTGATACGCCGCAATCCAGCAGTACACATTTCGGTCTCATTTCTGCTCCCATTTGACTCCATGTTAAATGGAGCGCAGTTCTTTCACTTCTTGTTTTACACGCCTTGGCTTATGGTTCATTCATTCATGCGGGGGTGAGTTGGATTCAAGTCTCATGATTGTGCAAAAATGTGAGTATCTATCGCTGAACCATAGATGGTAAAAGGGGATCCTTTTAACATTTATGGCTGATGTGGGGAACAGAAAAAAGCCTGTAGTGTCAGTGGTTAGCACAGTGGTAGGTAGGTATAGTAAATAACTGCAGAAGGAAATAGCATGCAATAAACGCGTCAAAGAACGAAAAAAACATGGGAAATCAGGAGATGTCATATGGTGAAGTCAGGATCGCGCATGGTCTGGCATTCCATTCTTGGACAGTTCTTTCGCGGAAAAGTTTAGAAACCAAGTTTTGTTGTGGTCAATTTTTTTTGTTCAGATTCTATTGGCAATGAAACGCGGTGACACATCCATCTGCGATTTCTCCACCTCACGGAGGGATGACATCAGGACGTTGAGTGAGGATGGCAAGTGGAGCGAATGAGGATTCTGACAACTCAACCCAGTCGAAGGAAATCGCAGACCACATTGATCATATTCGTCAAAATCGGTGAAACGTCGATAATCTGATTTGTTGTGACATATGCTGTCAAAGGATCAGGACACAAAATGTTATTTTTGCTTTCAACGTTGTTTAAGAAAACGGAGAAATATTTTGTGCCAGCCACAGGAAGAGCAAGGGATATTTGCGATACGTGGTGAAGAGCCCCCAGAGTAATCGAGTTATACCGCACCTCCGTCATACCGGAGGCTACGGTTTTTTCCAACCTCCTGCTTCTTTATGTCACCGGGGTTTTGACGGTCCAGAAGCCGGGATTCGATAAATTTCAAATCTATTTTCTTTCACTGGAGAATTACTTTCTTATATTGGATCAAATTGATTTGATTTGATTTAAATTAAAATTTTTGTTATAAAAAATTAATTATTTGAATTGAAATTAAATTATTGAATCGAACTTTTGGAGAGTTGACAAAAAGCGAGATATTGTTTTCAACATCAGGAGAGAAATTTAATCAGGTAAAAATTATCAACCAAAAACTGAGAAATCTGCTTTGCAAGCCAAAATGAAGAAAGATAAAAAGCAAAAAAGCAAAGATGAAAACGTTTAAAAAGCAACAAAGTTTCATATACCCACAGAAGACAGAGGAACTAAGCAAATGGCCGAGAGCAGCACGTGGGTTTTTAAACCCATGGATGGGCGAATTCTTTGTTATCACGACCTGACGACCACGAAAGTTTCGACGAAGAAAAAAAAGCACAAATGAACATGTGTGTGGCGCAAGATTCCTTCACAACAGGAAAAGAGAACGGAGACAGACTTTTGGAAGGTATAGGCACAATGCGCTTCCGACAAACCATAAATAATTTGTTGACTAAGAAGTGCTGAGGTGACACAAGAATAATTTTTGAGAACAGAAAGCCTTCCAGGTGCCTGGCGCTCAAGAAGGAACAGAAGCACAAAAATGTCTGAGCATTTCCTGCCCATCTAAATGCGAAAAATTGGAGCGAAACCAATCTGGAAAGGAAGAGCAACCAGAATTGGACCAAGAGAAAGGCAACACAAAGGGAACAAACGCGGAAAGCAAAGAGACATCGATTCTTGTTTATGGCGGCAAAAATTCGCAAACCTGCTTTTTGCTGTGGAATAATGCTTAGCCCACGCAGCAGATCAGGCAAGCGAAGAGCGTGGTGTTTATTTCTGTTGACTCAGTGCACTTGCAAAACGCATACTGGCAGAAAAGTGCACAAACGTCGGCAATGGCAAACAAACACGGCTCATTCGGCAGAAAACAGCTTTCAGGCTATGGGTGGCCCCTGAAATCGACTGAAAACGGCCCGACTGCAACAGGAAATGGTCCTGAAACAACACCAACACAAAAAGCAAGGAAATTGCGAGGCATGCACGCTGAATTTGTTCTGAAATGCCGAAGAAAGGGACGAGCACCTCGTCAACGTTGAAAAATGAACCCAACTCTGTTGAGTGCATGTGCGACGTGTGGTGCGGGCTGCTGATTTTGAGCATGGGACACATGCGGACTGGTTTGGTTTCCGTGCTGATCCGTCTCCTGTTTGATGACACTCCGCCAGCAGCCAGCATGCATTTACAGACCTATAAATGGCATGCGAAATTCTGCACGAACATTTGCAATGGTAATGGCCGCCAGAATGGCAATAACCAATTATTTTCATTAAAATGTTGCATTATACGATACGTATTTATGTGACCTAGATAAACATAAAAAGCAGAAAATGTCCTCTTCATACAGGGACGGTCAACATCGGATCCGATTCCCCCTTCCTTGAACATGACGCCAATATTCCTATCCACACGTGGAAACTGGGGCCCCTGTCATTCCCATTTTATTTCTGCACAATTGTTGAGTTTTGTCACATGCATCCGGGCAGCGTATTTTATTAATCTATACGAAATCGGCAATGTCCCGATTTTGCACTTGGACAAAAAAGCAAAATAAAGCTAACCTAACCTAACCTAACCAACCTAACCGATCCTTAACCTAGCCTAACTAACCTATCCTAACCTTACCTAACCCATTATCTATGTTCAGAGCGTTTTCTTGCCTTTTTGTGGCTCGGGAAATTTCCATGCGGTTAGATGGAAAAGTGCCAAATTCGTATAGATTAATCAAATGCGCATCCGGGCAGTGTTCATTCGCAGATCACAAACGGCTATCTCGGAATGGGCAATGGGATGGTTTCCTTCCCTGCGACAATTCCCAACCCACAAAAGAAAAAACACGCACATTATCCGCAAAGCATAAATTCGTTTGATAGGTATTTTTAACGTGCATGGATGGTGCAGGCCTTGAAGACGCCCACGAATCGAAAAGAATCAGTCAATTTTTCCGGATCTATAATGTTTCAGTTGCAAAGGACACAGTCGACAATGAATGGCTCTTTTCCAATCATTGTTCAACTGATCAATCACCGTCCACCGACACCGAAGGGAGCAGGCTTCCCACCAATTGCCAGCACTCGCCTGTTTGGCTTGACGGTACCTCGACCGTGACCGTGACGTCCCTTGTTCACAGGCCGCAGCCCAAGGGTTACTTTATTGTGACATTTTAGTTGTTTGTCGGGCAGTTATTGGTTGTCATTGCGTAACGCAGATGCCGCCGGCAAAGAACCTTGCCAGAACTCGTCGTTTATCAAAGTTTTTAATAAGCTCTAATTTCTGGACATTCCCTTCACAATGGTTCAGAACCGTTTGTGTTCTGAACCACCGAAACAGTTGTCATGAATCGCATTCATAAGATGAAATAAAAAAAATTCAAATGTGATGACTGATGACATGTCGCAGCCAGATTTTTTTTAAAGCTGTTGCCTTCAGTTTTCAGAAAATTTTTGCCAGAACGAATTTGCCGGCGCACAACAGGGAAATTACTCTAACCGAGAAGCCCAGATTTGCCGATTTGCAAAATCAGCGATGTGAGGATAACTATAAGCTACACTAAATTACTCCTAGAAATGGCAACAAAGACAGTTCGAACATCCAAAGGTGTCAAAGTTCGTTCACCTTCCACCGTAATGGCTGTTTTAAATTATTGAAGGCCAGTTGTGGATCTGAGTAAACGCCTGGATCAGTGCCATTATATCTTGAAATTCAACACTTCAGCTATTTTGCTGACTGAAATATGGCTCTCTCCTGAAAAACTAGACGCTGAAATTCTTCCCGCTGACTTTACCAACTACCGCAAAGATAGAGATGGGAAGCGACGAGGTGGTGTGCTGTTAGGCGTTAGAACTGATCTTTCAAGTGTTGAATCCCACCTTCCTCTCACTAGCAAATTGGAAAAATTTGGTGTTCTCTCAACTTCATCAAACACTTAAAACTTTTTCTGGCATGCGTTTATCTTCCACCCAACCTTCCCTCCAATTGTTGCCTTTTTGACGAACTGTACGATTCTATCTCATTTCATGTTTCGCAAAATCACGGAATACTTGTTTGTGGTGACTTTAATTGCCCATGGCATCTTATTCGCCAACCGCAGTTCATAACGCAAATCACTTGTTATACTTGTTGATAAAATTCAGGTATCTTTCGCCCAAAAACAGCTGCGCGGTCGCAGAGCCCACACGGATTTCAAAAAATTGTGCAAATATTTTAGATATGGAATGAGGTACCTACCAATTGATCAATTTTGACTCTGCGCAACCTGATGTACCTATACCTAAAAGTGGTGATTGTTTGTCCGATCACGAATCTGTCTTGCAAACCTTTATCACCGATAAATGCTCAAATGTCGATAAATTCGTGAAGAATCACGAAAGACACCCACCTACATGCTTCCCTGACTTTCTTCAAAAGTTGATTGGACACCGCTGAATTCCGAAAAAAGATGGTCGTTTAATAAACGACCATCTTTTTTCGGAATTTGTCATCATGAACAGAGCAGTTGATGATGTGCGGTTAACTTTGTTGTTACATTTTCTTGGAAAGATCCCAACAAAAAAGAACAAAAAGAGAAGTAAACTGTCGAAGTTGTTCCGTCGCATGACCAAGTCGAACAGCCATCCATGCTGTTGGCCCATAAAACATGATTCTAGTTGACTTTTAACAGTTGAGACACTGCATCCAAATAATAATGCATGTTCGTTCTGTTGTCATTGATGTGGAGGTTTGTCAATCTCTGAATGCTTTCATTGATCCATCGCCCTTGATTGTGCTGCTGCTGAGTAGCCTGCATTGATTGACGCAACAATGCCCTCATATGTGTTTTACGAAGCTTTAAATCCCTTTTTAACTTGACACACATTTGGGTTTTTTGGTGGAGAAGTTGCGGTTCAAGAATGGAACCCTTCCATTATGGTTTTTGATTAATTTCTTTGTTTTAAAAACGCACAGGATTTCTGCCGAAAGAAAAAACTGTGTCCACTACACAGATGCCGCAATCCATTGAAGTAGGCCTACATTTTCTCATCACGGCAGGCCTCCAGCTATACATATCAATCGACCAAAATGGGGACAAGCCCGCGCACACCTGTTATCACGGGAAAATGCTACTCTTTTTCTAGTTTACTCTCAATATTTTTCATCGGTGTATGACGCCGTTCGAAGCAGAAGCTGATTCCCCAATCACCGAATATTATGGGTGAAACCAAAAAATAAAAAATAAATATTTTCCTGTGACAACAGGTGTCACATGCTGAACAATAGATTCCACCACGAACAGACCCCTCGATGAGACATTTGACGAAAAAAATCAAATTAAAAATCATTTTCCCATTTCATTTTCCTTGGGTGGGGCTGCGCAGACAGTTGGGGATCAAACCCTTTTATCTCCCACTTGCGACGCAACTGCTACGACTTTTCTGTGCGCATGACTTACGGCGGAGAGATCATCACGGGGTTAACGCTAACTCTGACTTGCGAGGCAAATTTTCGCCATTTACTTCAATGCTAAAAATTTACCTCGCAACTCGGAGTTAGCGTTAACCCGGCATTGATTGTCTCGAGGTGCCATAATTCACATCTTGTTTGCGAATGCGCCAATATCACGCAAAACAAGTTGCAGATGCCATGCGGACCATGCCTGAACTGCCGCGCTTCACTTCTTCCCCTGTTGTGAAATCATTATTTTTCACACAATTATTGGTGCTGGGCATCCATGCATTTCAAGTGGAATTTAATTACATCTTACGTGCGGTATTTTGCCCAAAAAGATACACAAAAACCGGTTATCGAACAAAAAGTAATTGAACAAATAGCAAGGATCCATCGCGCGACGAACAAACAAACAGCAATCGAACAGACCGTAATGGAACAAACAGCAAGCAACCCGGCCGCGGGGGACGGGAGCGTGGGACCTCGGCCGCGGGGATGCCTTCCTGAAACCCGATTTACCTGCACAGAGTTGTCCCCTCTTTTGCCTGTGATGCTGTGCTGGGTTTGAGGAAGAGCGTCCATGATGAGAATTCGGACCCCTGATTTCATAACATGTCAGTGGAGTGCTAAAACTCCAGGGGGAGTGCGGGGGCGACGTCCCCTAAGAAAAGGAAAAATTCACCCAAACGTTCAAATTTCACCTCTACGAAATTCGAAATTCTTCGTATGCAAAAATGAAAATTTGCCAAGCGCTCCTCTATTTCTGAGTTTACAGTTCAATCGCTGGAGTTGCCGTTTTAACTTTGAGCTATGCCCAGAAAAATCTCCTCACCCGTTTGCGAAAGTCATTATTAGACCCATGTGCACACAAATTGGGTTGTTATAAATCATTAGATGTCAGGTCGAAACGAATAACTTGATCCATCTCAAATTGTGTCGCAAATATTTGCAATAAGAAATTGAACGTGGTTGATGAATCCGAACTTCCTGCATCGAGTTTCAGCACAAGAACAAATAAAGGTTGTCCAGAATAAAGAATGCATTTTGTTCGTTTCCGAATCGGTCAATACCCGAGTTCGGCGGAAAATCCTAAATTTCGTAAACGAGGCGCTGTCACGCACGCAGTTGCCAAATGATAAGCATGGTGTTTAAAAGAAGAAGTGGAGGAACTCCAGGAATTTCGTGGCACAAAAAGTGCATTGCGGTGTTGATGCGTTTGTTGGCGGATTCAGCATTGAAACATCAACACATGCGAGTGAATGGCGGACCGCGGTGAGATGCCCACAGAAAGTTAAATTTCTCCTGAATAAAGCGACGGTTTTTGATGCGACTTACAATGGTGCAAAGTTGAAAAAGTGAGCGTTTCCACACATGTATAATGATCCCAACCTTTCGTCGGGTAAAACTCTAAACCGTTTGAGGAACAAAAGTGCTCAAGTTTCGGTGTTATAAAATTCCGGGTTCCTGTCAGGCATTTTGAAAGATTGTGCAATTTTTTCCGTTGCAACATGGTTTCGACCTGCGGAAGAGTTGTAGAGGAAGCCTTCGCCAGTTTCCAAAAATACCAAAATCGTTGAATTTGAACACCATTCAGCCATTTTATGACCAGAAACAACACGACATGGCAGCATCGTTTTGTTTTTGAGCGGGAAAGACGCCGCGACTCCCTTGAAATCCGATGCTGCCATGTCGTGTTGTTTCTGATCATGAAATTTCCGAATGATGTTCAAAATCTACAATTTTGGTATTTTTGGAAGCTGGAAGGCAATGGAAACTATGGAAGATAATTTTTGGAAGAGTTTTGCCCGACGTAAGGTTGGGATCATAATAATACATGTGTGGAAGCGCTCATTTTTCAGCTTTGCACCATAGCAAGCCACATCAAAAACCGTCGCTTTGTTCAGGAGAAATTAAATTTTCTGTGGGCATCGCACCGCGGTCCGCCATTCACTCTCATGTCCTTCGATTGCGCACTCCGCCTTGATACGCCGCAATCCAGCAGTACACATTTTGGTCTCATTTCTGCTCCCATTTGTCTCCATGTTGATCGAAGCGCTGTTCCTTCACTTCTTATTTTAAGCGTTATGCGATAAATGTGTTCCTTTTGGCTATGGAAGCTCGTTCACGGAATTAGGTTTTTCCGGGTTATGTCATTTTAAGGGGGGACACTATTACACGGTCACAGGGAAACATTTTTACAAAAAAGCTGTACTTGCCGTGCAATTGTGTCCCCCCTTTGGCTTCTGCAGACGGTACCTACGGGTGTGCTTTTTCTCTGTCGTGCAATTGTGTTCTCCTCAAACGGTTTTCTTTTGCATTTTCGTCGCTATAGGCCCTACTGCCTGCATTATTTTTTCTTATTCTGTATCTGTAATTGCGGGCTGAGCAAATCATGGGGTTTAGTCGCATAATAAGAGATCGTGCAGGGAGATCAGGTCAGGTTAGGTCTGATTGGATTAGATTAGGTCCACGTTGTTTAAGTACCTAAAGGTACCTACACTGCACAGAGAACCCTAACCTGACCTAACCTAACCTAACCTAACCTAGCCTAACCTAACTTAACGACCTAAACTGAACCTAACCCAACTTAACTAAACCTATGCAAAGCGCCTAACCTATCCCAACCGACTACCCACCCTCCAGAGAAATAAGGCACACCCTGTGCCGTGTGCTGTCCCCCCTTTGGCACTGCCAAAGAGGGGACACAATTGCACGGCTAAGGGTACAGCTTTTTTCTGAAAATGTTTCCCTGTTGCTGTTGCCGTGCAATTCTGTCCCCCCGTATAAATGACCTTAACCCGTTTTTCCAAAACCGCGCTTGGTTTTTCCGAATTTCCCCAATCGGAAATAAATTCTGTGAGCAGATCCGCTTTTTTGGCCCACCCTGTGAACGCTTTCGCTTCAATGAGGCTGCTTGCTTTGTCGCCAGTGAGCTGTGAGAAAGGCAGAGTTTGAGGAAAATACCCAATGTTCACGTTTTGTTGTCAAAGCGAGTTTGAAATGTCTGAAAAACTGGTTTTCGAGCCATTGAGGTCGAAATCCATCTGATCAACAAACATTGTGGCCGATCATAAAAATGTAGTCGCACCTCGATCACTTCGGAGTTTCCCTGTGCGTTTTCGGGAATCGTGGCGAGCAAGGATGTGTTTTCAAGCAGAGAATTCTCACAATTATGGATGTGCTTTCCCATTCCCTCAGGCCGGGCTCCTCATTCAATTTGGCTGGGGTGGGTTGACTGCGAAATGAAAAGTGCCCCAGTTGAGACCAGTGAGGTCAGTTGACATCCGTTTGACTCCTGCAGCAGACGACTTTCTTGGGTCACTCCGATTTCCTCCCAATTCAGTCACATGGGGACTTCAGCCATGTCCGAATACCTCCATTCAGAAGAGTGTTGCGGAAGGAACCCCTCCATAGGAGATTCATCCGATTTTTTTTTTTCGAAAAATTTTAAAAAACTTTGATTTAAACTTTTCAAACATCCGTGGGAAAATTGCAAGAATAAAAATAGATCGCCTCATCATTGCTACTGATTCGTTAACGACAAAAATAACTTCATGCAACGGATTTCGCCTGTTCCGCAGTGCAGGGCTGCGCAACTTCATTTCGGGTCGGCCGACGACTTCACGATCGATTATGCTGAGCTTCATGCTTTGTTTTGCGCCAGACGGAAAACAGGCCGACCGCACATCGATTGAGCGAGTGTGTTGTTTTTGGTGAGAATCGAATGTTGTCACTGGCGGCTGACACCATGCAACTTGCGATCATGCTTATTTGGTGACAAAGTGTAGCTCCAATATTTATTTACGAACAGGAATAGGTATTCATCCATCAGAATCAATTCATGACAGATAACATGCCCTTGATGCAGGTATGCGGCCCTGCACAAAAATCCATGCAGACCAGAATCATCCGAGTTATACGGTGCCTCAAACGTTGAGCGTAAAACACCTATTGCGTGCCTTTTCGTTCACCAAGTACTCGAAGGGCAAGTGCCTGAATGTTTTCTTCAGAATTGGACAAGTCTTCATCTGGCGAAAAACAAAGATCGGCGCAATCAAGATTAGGTATCATGCAAATTTCGAAGCGTGTTTTCCTTGTTTTACAAGCCACTCTAAAAATGAATTTTCATTCATGCAACTCGCGTGGGAGAGTCTCTCTTGGCTCTCGTACTTCGGGTTGGGGGCGAAAATAATGGCACAGCTGGAACAAATAATTTGACTAAAGACAATGCCGAACGAATCCCATAATCACGACCCATTGCTGCCTTTTTCGGACGTTCCTCGACGAATTTATGTTTTCACAGAAGATGGAACTTTTGTCGAATTGAGCATTCGGCCGTGAAAGATTCGTGGGGTCACGCCTGCTTGTGTTGGAATGCTGAGCATTCCAACACAAGCAGGCGTGACCCCACGAATCTTTCACGGCCGTGAAAATGATATGGCCGGATGAGCTTGTGCTGCAGAAAACATTATCCAAATTTAAAAAAATGAGGGATAAAAATAATTTTCCTTGAGTAAATCATGCAAAAAAAAACTCCTCGAGGCAGAGGCGCTGCAAATTTCCGTTAAAAAAAACGGGATACCTAATCGAGGGACCTTTCCCGTTACTCTGAGCCATCAAATCTCCGCTGGGGTAAACTGCGATCTTCACAGCAAATTACTCTCTTCCGCCATTTCATCAAACGCTCACGCTTCTCGTCCTTTTTGGAGAAACTTGAAATCACTGTGTGGTGAAAAAACTCTTTCATCCCAGAGGAAAGCGTCAGATGGCTCCGTGACCACCAATCATTTTTTAAGTTGATTCAGATATCGTGGACAAAACTTCGCCCACCAATTCCGCTGTTAATTCTGAACAAAAAAGTCTCATTAAATGAACCAATGTCCGCAAATGCACCGTTTGGCCACTAAAAGGGATTTGTTTAGTTGTCATCTAGCGTACGTGCACTTTTCCAAACGCACTTGCGGACGATCTGAGCGTCCTAAATGTGTCAAACTTGACAGCTGGGATCGCAGGTACCAAGCGCTTGCTTCACGTTCCAAGTTTCACCAAAAAGCATTCCGTAAACGAACGGCGGTGTTGCCCGATTGCAAGTATTTTCTTATGACTGATCTGTGTTGCGGGTCAAGTTTCAATTTCCGCCATCGTAAGCATATCAGATCTTTCGTCGCTGCACTGATGGCACAATGAGACGAAAAAGGCCAATTAAGCGGGCAACTCTTCCAAAACATGCCCTGGAAAGGTCCAAAACCTGATCTCCTTGCGAAGGGTGTCAACTTGAACTTGGACATTCATTGTGTTGACTTTGTTAATTGGAGCTCCAAACAATGTGGTACCTGCTCTGACGGCTAAGGCATCCAGGACAGGTTTTGGCTGTTGGCTCGTTTTGTTGGCCTTTTTCGTCTCATTGTGCCATCAGTAGGCCTACAGCGACGAAAGATCTGATATGTTTGCGATGGCGGAAATTGAAACTTGACCCGCAACACATGTCAGTCATAAGGAAATACTTGTAATCGGACAGCACCGCCGTTCGTTTACGGGATGCTTTTTGGTAAAACTTGGAACGTGAAGCAATGGGCTTGATACATAAGATCCCAGATGTCAAGTTTGACACATTTAAGACGCTCAGACCGTCCGCGGTGCGTTTGGAAAAGTGCACGTACGCGGGCAAACGGAGCATTTGCGGACATTGGTTCATTGAGGCTTTTTTGTTCAGACTTGACAGAGGAATACGTGGGCGAAGTTTCGTCCACTATTTCTCTATCACCCTGTATATCGAATGAAAAATGCTTCTTTGGCATGCAGATTGGTTTTTACTCTGGAATTTCCCCAAAAATAAGCAGTTTTGGCAACTTCGACTTATCCAAAAAACAAACCAAGGGAGCTCTCAAAGGATTGCTTTGCCTCTTTCCACTTCTACCGCCGTTCTTACTGAGAAAAATTGTGGTTGGGCGAATTCCCGTCAGATTGGAAACAGGCAACTGTTATTCCAGTCGCCAAAAAGGACCAGATATCAATGTTGTGACATGATACCATCCGATCTCTTCGACGTGGTTGGGGTAAAGTCGCACAGTCGACGTGTATTCTGGAGTTCCTCAAGGTCGCGTTTTGGGGCCGCTACTTTTTCTAGTGTAAAAATGAGAGTCTTTACAAACGGTCTCATGTGATCGAAACATGGTGTGCCAAATGGAACATGCGCCTACGAGTAACTGCCAATGAATGCAAATCACTCCTCTTCTCTCGGCATAGGTATTAACAATCCTTAACCAGACAATTTATAATCTCGGGTGTGTCTCTTCCAGTGATCTGCGATGCAACTGCTTTCTTTACACATTTGCT
>JASGXE010020783.1:0-44199 GCA_030068105.1 Sinentomon sp. SZTP_YWyxl
CAAGCCCAGGGGCATTTAGCCCAAAAAACAAAGGACAACTGAACAGTCAAATCGGCATTGAAATGATTGTAGGCCGGCTTTAAATTACGTTCGGCATGGGTAACCCCTTTTCAAGGGGTTTGGAATTTAATTAGTAATTCCAGAACCACCAAAAATTTCAACCAACCAAGGAAAATCAGGGAATTTTTGCAGAACCCGTTTAAATCCCCCAAATGGTCCAAACCGCAAAATTAAGGACTTTTCAAAATTTCCCCGAATTTCCCTAAGTTTTTTTGGGTCGCCTTTTACGGAGGGACTTGGCCCGGGAAATTTTTTTCGGGCAGGAAAGACGGCCCGGGAAAAGCCCACCTTTGTTCACCGGAATTGTTCCATTCCCCTTCAAAATTGGCCGTTATTGAATTGGTTTTTTTCCATTTTGCTTAATTTTGTGCGGGTTGAAGGCCGTTTTTGGTATTATTTTTTTTTTTTCGGAAGTTGTTTTTTTTGGTTTGAAATTAAATTATAGGGATTTTAATTGCCAACGAAATTTCCGGTTGGGGCGGGGAAATCCCTGGGCATTTCCGTTTCCGGGTTTCTATCCTTTGGCAGGGAAATTTTTTTTAACCGGTTACGGGGAATTGGTTTTCCGAAACCGTGCCGAAACTTTTAAACCCAGAATTATTGGGCTGAACAATAAGCTTGGGATTTCCGTGTATGAGTGCTGCAATTAATATCAGCTCAGTTCCCCCAAGACCGGGAAATGGGGAGCTGAATAGAAGAATAGCTAAATTGAATGAATCGCTTCAGAATGACTGTCGGAATCTTGTGAATGTCAATTTCCTGGATCTCAGGACAGCTCAAGCTTCCGGCATCTCCAGGGATGGATTGCACTATTCTCAAGAGGGTGCAGCGAGGGTGGCTGCTGGGTTGGTGCAATCCATTAACTCTTTTTTAGGATAACCACCGAGCAAGGGGTTAACCATAGAACTATTCAGTCACAACAGTCATCTATCCCTATTCATAGTTCTAAAAACAATGTTGGTCGCACTCTGAACTTCAAACTTGCTCTTTTGTTACTTAACTCTCGTAGTTTGCTACCGAAACGTCAGGCCCTTGCCCCGGTGTTTGACTCGTTGAATTTAGACTGCATTGCTGTCACTGAAACATGGCTTGATGATTCATGCACGGAGGGTAACATCTTACCAAGCCGATTTGCCATCTTCCGTAGGGACCGCAACCGGCTGGGTGGGGGTATCCTGCTTGGTGTGGTTCATCACCTGAGGCCAAAACTTCTTCATGTGAGCAAAGTTTATGAGTTGTTGATTGTTGCATTGGAGTCTTCTTTTCCACCAGCTTTCCTTGTTCTGTTGTATCGACCACCAAATCAGGCCTTGGACTCCTTTAGAGACATTTGTACTGAGTGTTTAAATGCCATTCTTCCAATAGTTCATGGGCAACTTGGTGGGAACAGTCCAGTGTTTTTGTTAGGAGATTTTAATATTGATGTTACTGGGGCCGAATCTGAGGTTTTCCCTGAGGGTTTACAAAGACTGGTGGACAGATTTTCATTGCAACAATCTGTGAATTTTGTGACCCGTCCAAGGGGATCACTTTCATCAGATCTTGGGTCAACAATTGACCTAGTATTCCATTGCCCAAAGTCTGAGCTCATTGATATCCAGCCTGTTGCTAGCCTCAGTGATCATTTGATGATCTATGCCAACTTTATGGTCAGTTGTGCAACTCCTCCACCTTTACCATCAGCCACAGTGCCACGAAGAGCTGGCTTCAACTTTAATAGGTATGATAAAGCTGCTGTTGATAGATTTCTCAACTTTGCTCTTCTCGATTTTGGCGTTGCTGGCAATAGCCTTGATGAGCTATGGGATGAGTTTAAATCGTTGTGCAGTTTTGTTCTCGAGGAGTTTATCCCACGAAACAGGGTATTCAGAGAAAATGGCTTTTCGTTTCCTGTATGGTTTACACCAAACCTCAGATTAAAATATCTTCATCTTCAAAAAACATTTCAAAACTGTCTGGTTGATTCAAGCCTCCTCCCTCAATATGCCTCTGCTTTGAAGAACTACCAGCGTGATCTCACTTCTGCTGAAAGAAAATTCGTAAGAGGCTTGGCTGTGAATGATGTGATTACAACCAAGCAGTTTTGGAGGTTTCATCATGCCAAGACTGCATCTGCTGTGCTGGTCCCTGATTGTGAGGGCTTAAACATCTCCGCTAGTTTTGCTGAAAAGGTTTGTGAGCACATGAATGTTGCTGCCAATCCTCTTGGATCTCAGTGTGCCATCAAACTCCTGAAAGGTTTTTGAGGGATGCTGATGTAATTTCTGAAGAGTCATTGCTTGGTGCTTTAAAATCATGCAAGGGCTCTACTTTCGACATTATTGATTCCATCCCTCTGGTACTGTTGAAGAACCACATTGCCATCTTCATGAAATATTTGCTGGTCTTATTTTCCGTGTCACTTTCATCCAATAACATCCCTTCTGATTGGAAACATAGCATTGTTAAGCCTCTTCCAAAAGGTGGCTTAACTCTTTCAGTTCACAGTTTTAGACCAATTAGTTTAATAAGTTCTTCGGCAAAGGTAATGGAGAAAATAGTTGCAGGTTACCTGTATCGTCTTCTCGAGGGTCGAAATTACTTTTTCCATGGTCAGCATGGGTTTCGGTCAAAACATTCCTGCGAAACCCAGCTCACGGGTTTCGTTCATGAAATTTCCGTTGCTCTGGGAATGTCCATGCAAGTCGATGCAATTTTTATAGACCTTGTTAAAGCTTTTGACAGGGTATCTATTCCCATTCTTTGTAAGAAACTTGCATGTTTGAACATCCCTGAAAATCTTTTTTTGTGGATTTCCAACTTTATCACTGACAGGCATTTCCAGGTGCTTGTCAATGATAATTTGTCGAGCCCTTTTTCTGTTACCAGTGGTATTCCTCAGGGCTCTGTGTGTGGTCCTCTGCTATTTCTCATTTACATCAATGATTTGACATGCTCAGTCACATCCAGAGTCAGACTCTTTGCGGATGACATCGTTGTGTACCGGAGGTTGTCCTCTGATGATGACCCTGCACTCTTACAGCGGGATGTTGATTTCATTGCTGTCTGGTGCACTGAAAACTGCATGGATATAAACGCCTCAAAGACCTCAGTCATGTCATTTTCCACTTCCGCATCACCCGTCGTTCATGAATATAAAGTTGGGCATACTGCTCTTAACAGGCCTCAAGTTATTAAATATTTGGGACTGTTGTTTAACTGTCAGCTGAGTTGGGCACCTCATATCCATAATTTGGTGAAGAGGGCTTCGAACCAATTGAAGTTTCTCATAAGAAATTATGGATATGCATCAAAACGTGTAAAATCCATCCTGTACTATTCAACTGTCAGGTCCATATTGGAATATTCCACTACTTCCTGGGCTCCATTTCAGAGGTTCAGTTTCAGTCTGGTAGTTTCACCAGATTTGCCGGGTGTGGAGGAACCGCTTTGTTCTTTTCCCGGGAGTGCCCCTCTTAAAATCTTGGGGGAAAATTGAGGGTCATTTGATGGCCTTGAGGCTGTCCAAAGGAGAGCCGGAAGGTTTGTCTCGGGTGATTTCTCCTTTGATGTGAGTGTTACTTCCCTCTTAAATGATCCTGGTTGGGAAACACTTGAGCGACGTCGAGTTGTGCATGGTCTCTCTGCTTTTAGGCAATGCATAACCAAATGGGGGGTTGGGGTGATGGACCGTGGGACTTCAGTCTTAACACACTCCCCACCAGAGCAGGTGGTTTTTTGTCTTTTGTCCCTCCTCAAACTTTTAAAAATGTGGACAGACATGTATTTTTTACACGATACATCTTTGTGTGGAATATGCTGCATCTTCTTCCAGAGGTTCTGGACATGTCTAAGAACCAATTTATCCAGGCAATACGAACTAGGCTAGATTCCTTGTTAATTACTTAGGCCCATTGCGTAGTTCCTTCAGTTTTCTAATTGGCTTCCCCCCTTCTTTCTCCTCATAAAATTAATTCAAGGGACTTTTTATATTTTGTTTGTCTTGCAACAATAATTCATCTGGAGTACTTGTCACTGGTCCTATCACTTGTCACCTATTTTACCATGGAGCAACTGACATTTGACAAGGTATGACCGCATATATAAAAAACAAAGTTCTGTAACGAAGATCAGATCCCAGCCGCACGGATAACCCATCTCATGCGATGCGAGTGAAATGCATACAGGGTGGCCCAAGGCGACCCGGTCAATTTGTTGAAAAGTGCTATTAATGCCGGAGTTATTCGAATTGATTTTCGCCGTCCTCCCTGCGGCTGCGGCACACTTTCTGGCACAATGTGGCACGCTATGTATCGCCAATTCGATGTTTTGCTGGAGGTCCAGCAGGTCTGTAGGATGGGTCTCATAGACCTGTTCACGGATGTACCCCCAGAAAAAGAAATCCACGCGGGCGTGAGATCAGGCGATCCGGGCGGTATTTCAATGTCTCATTGCCTGCCCATCATTCTGCCCGGGAACGTTTGCGGTCTTAGAACTTGCGGACAGCAACATGATAGTGGGGAAGTGCGCCGCCTGCATTGCTGCCAAACATGGCTTGAATATCCGGCACACATTCTGGGACTAGAGGGACGACATCTTGCTGCAGCAGTTGAAGATACCGCTCTCCTGTTGCCGTGTTCGAGAAGAAGAATGGCCCCACAGCTCCGCTAGATGACATGCCTGCCCGCCCATACGGTGAATGAGTGACACAAGAACACATTTGACGAACACGCAAATTGACCGGGTCGCCTTGGGCCACCCTGTAGATCACGATAGTGCCATGAAGCCAATATCCCATCACATTGTCTGAAGAATTGGCAGGTTGTTTTGAAATTTGACCGTATCCACAGCGCAGAAAAATAAAGCGCAGGTGATTGCTAATGCAAAATCAGTGGTTCACGTCGAAAACAACTGCCGTCTGGGTGCGGGATACTTTTGGTTTGAAAAACTCAAGATCAAATGGCGCGCTAATTTCGCAAAAGCATCACGAAATCCAAGTTAAACTGACCAAACCCAACCTCCCTAACCCAAACACAAATGAATAGAAAATCAAGAAATCGGCCTCTGCCGTCTCCGCCCCCTCCGCCGCCTCCGCCATCTCCGCCACTCTCCGCCGCCTCCGCCATCTCCGCCGCCTCATTTGCTCATATTTAGGAGGCGGCGGGAAAAGAAACCGAGGAGGCGGGTCGAAAAAATGAGGCGGCGGAGGCGGCGGTCGGCAGGTATTCCGAACTGTTACCCAAATTTCCATAAGATCAGAAAAGAGCACTGACCAACAAACAAATTCCTGCACAAAATTGGTTTGGTCTGAATAAAAAAAATATATTTCCTTTTGAATATTTTTAATTGTATTGAATATGTTTTAATTGATTAGACATCAATTATTGTTGTTGGTACCTACTTGTTGGGAGCCCAAAAATTTTGGGAACCAGGTTGTTTTCGCCAACATTTGACCCAGACAGAGGGGTCAAGGCATAATGTGCTTTTCATTGTTTGCATTGGGAACTCAGTACAGTTTTCAGCATATTCAACATCCTCTTTAAATTTTACCAAAAAATTTTACCTTTGAGCAGCAGTGGGTACCTACCTGCTCTAAGGAGCATGCTTTTGAAAAAGGATAACAGAAGTCGGTTTGTGGCATCTTTTTTCAGATAAAAATAATGTTGGGAAAACTGGAAAGGGAAAATTGCATCTCCAAAAACATTTGTGAAACACGATAACCTCAGAGGAAGAGCAGTTTGGAGAATTGCAGGACACAGAGAAGTGAAGGTGACGTAATTTTTTTTCCATTTTTGAATGAGTTTAAATTTTGGACAGTGTCTTGGATTCACGAAAACATTGCAGCATCTCATTTGGGCATAAACAGCACCCAGGGTTGTTAATCCTCGGGTAATTACCCGATTCTCGGGTAATTTGGACCTGTTTAGGGTAGATCTCGGGTAGGCGAAAATCTCGGGTAATCTCGGGTAAAGTGGCAAAAATGAATTATTGACCGAATTTTTTGAAAAAAGCTCGAAATTAAATTTTATTTTTCATATAACACAAAAATTAAATTGAGTATTTTTTCAATTTAATTGAATTTCAATTTCGGAAATTCAAAATTGTCGAAATTGAAAAAAAGTCTAAACGAAAGCAAAATTTGGCAACGCCGCACTGCAGCAGAACCTCCTGTGGTTTCGTCATGTGTCGTCGGCTTCTGTTCGTTTTCGAATTTTGTCAATTTTGATTCGGAATTTCGACAATTTCGTTTCGACATTCGTTCGTTGGCGTCAGACGTTTTCTTTTTCATCGATATTTCCGATTTCGTTTCGTTGAAGAAGGCTGAGACCAATACCAATGAAGAGAGGTTGAATCACATGGTGGTTTTAAAACAGGTGACAAACAACGGACAGATGCTGAGGCTCAGGAAACTTCTGCCAAAGAGGAGCAGGCCTCATCAAGTCGTAAAGAGAGCTTCAGTGCAACCGACACCGATCCTGTCGACATTGAGCGCACTCAGTTGACCCTGGTTACTGGTTGACTCTGGTTACTGGCTGTCGTTGACCCTGGTTGCATGACTTATGAAATGCCAAGGCATGCAACTTGCTAAGTGCTGCATATGCTGAAAACAAGGTGAGTTATTTATTAAGTTCTCCTTTCTCCTCCTGCAAAAACAATAATGATGGGCACATAGGTCGCTATTTTAAAGCTTAGTGTGGGCCACTCTAGCACAGGAAGGCCTGGTAGGTGCCTACTTTCTACTTTGTTGGCTTTGCTGGCCTATACTATACATGCTTTATTACATGAAAAAAATAGGGTAGTTTCTAGGGTAAAACTCTGTTCAAATCAGGTAATCTCGGGTAATTTTAAGCAGTTTCTCAGGTAAAATTGTGAAAGGGCATGAACATCCCTGACAGCACCATTTCTCACCAAACAAATCTTATCCACTCGTGCTCAACATTGCTGTGGGTGCCTTGAACTTGGAAACTTCAAGCATTGTACCTTGAATCTGTTTGTAAACTGAAGGAGCAAATAGTTTAGTTAAGAAGTTGGATAGTGTCTCATCCATGCTGGAAAACCATGAGTGGAACTCCCTGGCCTCACGCAGAAAAATCTCAAGACTGGGAGGTTTATTTCTCGGACTAAACAATGGTTGGTGGTTGGTCAAATTTACTCGTAAAAGAGTTTTTAGCTCCTGCTAGCTACTTTGGGAGGCATGACCATGATTTTAAACTCCGAGCACAATGCTCCCACAAGGATGTTGGAAAATATTCTTTTGTCACAAGAACCGTCAATGAATGGAATCTGCTACATCCCAGTGTCTTTGGAAATGGTGAGGATATTAGTGTGGCTACTTTTAAAAGCAACATAGGGTCATGGTTAGCCGAACAACATGGTGTGACGTGTAGATATACCCAAGTGTCAATCTAATTATTTTCTTTTTCTATTCCTCTAGGAGGGGGGGTGGGGTAAAAGGAATTGTTCTTGATGCTGAAGTTTCTGGTCATTTGCTGACCAGGCAACAGTTATGAGTGACATTCAGTCACTGCCCACTGGAGTTTGGAAGATTTATGGTGAGTCAGCATAACGGTTCACGGCTGGCAGAAGGTTGGAAGTGGCCTTCAAATTGTGGTCTTGCGAAGTTCCCAAGGAAAGACTTAATGGTCGGAAAAGGGATTGAGATTACTTCCAGTCACAAAGAAAAGAACTGGTCTTGTTGCAAGCCGTTGAACACTGGTGAGTTCAAGCTGGGTCCCTACGTACAAGAGACCAGACCTCACGGAAGAAGTTGAAAGGCGAATGAGATTCGCAAAACACGGATTCGAAAAAATGTCACAGGATTCGGATTCGGTTCGAGTCTTTACCTGCAGATTCGGATTCGTCTTTCTGGGATTCGGATTCGAGCTTGAAAGATTCGGATTCGGTTTTTTTGGATTCGAAGTGGATTCGCACACCCCTACCCTGTGGCATCTTACAGCACAAAAAAAAAGATGCAGAAAAGAATTAAACAGTGTCTGTTGTAGGAATGACATCCTGATTAGCATTAGTTATTTCACAGATTGGAGACAATTTGTGAAATGACTCATGCTAATTTTGCCAATTTTGCTCTTCTCAAAATCAAAGTGTTGTAAAATGGCATCTGAAGACCCCTAATTTAAGTCCTATTTCAAGTCCTATTTAAGTCCTATTTTCTAATCCTGGAGGTTCGTCAGTTGCAATAGATGGAGCGAGGAAAAACCTGTTGGACATGACTTTTCTGGATTGAGTTTTTGTGTCATTTTACCATCATCAGCAAATCAAAACAAAGTACAAAAAGAAACAGAATGTTGCCATTTATTATCCGTCTGTGATCTACCCGTCCTCGACCCCCGTCCGTGATCCGTGATGATTGCTAGGCCTACCTCTTAATGCCACTTGAGCCACTTTCTCACATTATTATTGCATTATAAATGGTGAGCCACCTCCACCAAAACAAAATGTAGACAAGAGAAAGATGGAGACAAGAGAAATACTGGACTTTGCATCAGTACATGCAGGGCACACACAGGACTTCGGCCAAAGGTACCCTCGGAAAAAGGCTAGGGGGGTAACCTCGGCGAAGGCCAGGGGGGTAACCCCCTACCCCCCTATGCGTAACCCTGACCCCATAAGCTCACGAGCCCTGGAGTTCAAGGAATAAAATACTCATCATTTTCATGCTAGTTTATTTTTCCTTGGCCTATGGTTTTCTGGTAGGTTGGAGTTATTGTTCCTTTTGCATCTGCTGGGCTTGACTGGACTTTTATTGCCATTCATAACCTTCTGCATTGAAATTTGAAATTGCTGTTGCTTTCTGAATGCCTGATTAATAAAGCCAAAGCCTCCTGTAGATTGCACTGTGATTGGCAGGGAGCTTGTTCATCCTATCTATTTGTTAACATCATGCCTTCAAGTCATGTTCGGCCATCATGCGAGTTTTCAATCAATGAAAGAAGATTAAGACCAATCTATGGTAAGTCTTTGGTGTGATAAATTTAATTGTAATGTGTTTTGGGTAATGTGTTTTTGGTATCTGTTAGCTTGCCAGGGTTTCTATAGCCCGGTGCAAATTGGCAATTTAAATGCCACTTAAAGTACCAGTACCTACCAGGACTGTGAAACGACTGCCCGGAGTCGTGAAACATTTTCTTCCTGACAGAGTGGATTGGCTTTGTATATTTTGATCTTCCCTGCCCAATTCTGAACATGTGAGTACTCTGTTCTCAGTCCACAACAGAGAACATTTTAATTTTTTTTGTGATTTATTTCATTTTTTTTAAATTTTTTTAATTGCATGTCAAAGTTCAATTCCAAAATCATTCCAAATTGAAAATCCAATTCCAAAGCACACAAAAGTTATTTCGTAACATGTGGAACATTGGCAAAATTCATCTTCAATTGCCAGGAAAAACAGCTGCAGTAACGATAAAAAGCAAGAAGCAACTTACCCCTTCCTGGGCTTGGCAAGAGAGCATCCTCCCAGGTACCAACCTACAGAACTGTAGAGATAAGATTTTACAGGTATACCTAGATAGGTAGGTAGGTACCCACGCTTCCTAGTTTACTGGGCTTGGAAATGCGTGTGTTTCAATCCTGAGTTCCTCGTTTATTTCCAGATTGGCTTGACAATGGCAACAACAAGAAAGCTCTCCAGGAATCTGAGAAACTGCTGAAAAAGCAGCCCAACTTGCATTGTGCAAAGGTTGGCAAAATAATTCTTACCTACCTCTTACTTGTACCTACATTTCCATCCAAGAATAGGGCCTAATTGCTTTTATTTTGTTGGCATTATTTTGAGGAGATAGCTAGGCTCCTGCTGCAAATTTCTCGTCATAGACTTGAGGAAGAGTTCTTTTTTTTTCTGTGGTTTCTTATTTTTTTATTTAATAATTTTCATTTTCAACTCCATTACAAACGAATTTAGGCAATGGATAACATGATCATTCTCGGTATCAGATTTACTCTGTTCTACAGGTTTTCATGCCATAAGGCAATCATCAATTGTGAACAGCAGAGGTTCATCATTTACCGGGGAAGGGAGGGGAAGGGATGGGAAGGAAACGCGACCGTCGGCTGCATTATCGAAAGGAGGGGTAAAGGGGAAAGGACCGCGAAAAGATCATCGGAATGTGGACGGGGCCTAGTCATATAGCAATCACTTCAGACACCCAAGCAGACACACACAACATGATCATTCTCAATTTCATTTCACAATAACATGCACACTCAAAGGATTCAAGTTCAAAGTTACCAAGTACCCAGACGTACCAAAATTGAGTTAATTATGTAGGTACTCACCTACCTACCCAGCAAACGAAAGGAGAAGAAAGAGTAGGCATACCTGTAACACTGTTTTTTTGCAGACACACAGCAGTTCATCCAAGTTGTTTTTTGCATTTGGGTTTTTCAGGACTGTGCTAGCTTTTAAAAAGCAACACGGCAGCCTCAGATTGGACAACATTATTCTGTGCCAGCATGACTGTTTTACATGGTGGGTCACTTTAGGCATTGTCGGCTTAAAGTGACCTTTTCCTTTACGCATTAGGTAGATAGGTACCTAATACCTACTTTAAATGCAGATATTTTTGGGAGTGGAAGTGTGAGCACCTTCCGGAGGAATATTTTGCATGGGTTGCAGGGCAGTCTTCCGCTCGGCTTACCCAGACAGTCATGATCCCCTGCCAATATATTGTGTGTTGATCCCTTAACCGGTCAAGCCCGAAATTGCGAATTCTGGTTTTAAAATGTTTTTCAGCGCGTTTCGGAAACACGGAATGTCGCCCCTGATGGAATTAATAATATCTGCAAGGATTTTCGAAAAACGGAAAAATCGGAAATGCATGCATTTCCCGCCCACTCAAGCCAGATTTCTGCTGTGTCATTAAAATCGCCTATAATTTAATGTTTTCAACAAAAAAAAAAAAACCACTCCGCACAAAAAAACAGTCAAGATACCCACAAAACGCTTCAAACCGCATCAAAATTGAGCAAAAACTGGAAAAAACAGGAAATTTCAATGCGACGCCATTTCTGAACGAATGCAAAAATTCACGTGAAACAAGCGTCGGCTGAATCGCGCGTCTTTCAACCGCCCGACAATTCAATTTTCGGCGGGCGGCAGATGTCGCGCGATCGCGTAAAAAGGCCGCCTTCAACAGCCCAACAGGAACCTGAGAGAAAAAAGCGGGAAATTTGAAAAGTGCGCTGATTGAAAACGGTTGGACCGATTTTGGCGGAAAAACGTCAGCTAAATCGCTGATTTTTCCTCTTTCCGGCTGTGAATATTTTTGAGTGGTGCTGATATTATGTAATTAAATTCAAATCCCTTGAAAATGGAATACCCATGCCGACGTTTATTTACGTCGTCCGTACAATCACATCATGCCGGTCTTGACGTTTATCTACGTCGCTCGTACGCGGTTTGTTTTTTTTTGCGGACGTAAATGCACGGCGCTCGGGCTTGACCGGTTAAGTTGTCTTTGTGGATTTTATTTTCATGCTTTATAAGATGGTAGGTCGCTAAAGGCATTGCAATTTTTGGTTTTTATTCGAATTTTTGGGACACTGGGTGTACTTAATGTCTTTCCTGTTTTGGTTATGAATGGGTATTTAATTTTTCTGCTCCAAGGACAAGGAAGGACACATTTTTTCATCTTTTCCCAGGCACTGAAAGCGTTGGCCTTGCTAAGGTTAGCAAGGAAAGATGAGTCGGTGGCAATTTTGAACGAAATCATAAAGAATGTTCCTGCAGACGACCCGACATTACAAGCACTTACTATTTGCTACAGGGAGTTACAATTACGTAAGTTTCTGGTGCCTTGACGAGTTTAGTCATCTCATCTGTTGCCTTTGACAGGATTGATTGGGAAAACTGGAAAACAACATGCAGAATGATTTGCGATGCGGATAGGTTTAATGTGACTATGTATGCACTTGACCGTGCTTTGAGCTGTTTTAACGTAAACACAATCCGGCCTACGCAGGTAGCTTCAGTGCCAAATTCTATGGACTCTCAGAAGCAATGCTCATGCTGAAATTGACCCTTTCAACTAAAAAGAGCATCAGACTCCCATGTGTTTGTTCATATTCTAGTTTGAGCTGGTGAAATATAGGCAGATGGTTAAGCGAGGCCTGCCAACGTTGATGCGAACAAGTGTACGAACTTGTATTTGACTGCTGAGAACCATCATTTATGTGCAGTGCAGGCGTTGCGGTAGGTACTTTGTGTTGTGTGGTGCATTGTGTTGCGGTGAAAACCATTGCATGTGTTGCAGGTTTTGAAAATTACCTGCGTAGCTTATCATGTTTCAAACATTCTTTTTGTATTCGTTCTGTATTGTTTGGGGTGTTTTTTTTCAGAACATGCCTTACTGCATGCACCTGTGTGCTTTTATGGTGCACTGTGTACTGACGCCATCTAAAATATGCAGAGTCCATTCCCCGAGAATATGGATATTCTATGTTGTATGATAAATTCAGCATTCAAAATCAAAATGTCAGCATTCATTTTGAATGCTTCTTTTCTTCAGATTGCTGTCATTGGAAGGTTGCCACTCTCTTTGTTCTCACAAGATGGGGGTAATTATGATTGTTTTGATGTTGTGTTTAGTTTTGTTTTTTGTATTTGATTTGACCTCACAATGACTCATCTGATGCAGCCGAGTTGATCTGCTCCATCTATGAGTCGGCTGTCAATAAGGATCCGAACAACGAGGAATTCGTCAGCCATCTGTTCATGTCGTACGTCCGCGTCCGCAACTACAAACGGCAGCAACAGACAGCCATGCAGCTCTTCAAGTTGAATGCAAAGAATCCATACTACTTCTGGGCCGTCATGAGTTTAGTCATGCAGGTAAGTCGTCCTTTTGTTTGGGTTTAGCCATGCCGCTTAATGGTCATTAGTCATGCAGATTAGAAGACACAAGTTTTGCCATGTGTTTTGTGATGGAGATTATTAGTCATGAGTTTAGTCATGCAGGTAAGTCGTCCTTTTGTTTGGGTTTAGCCATGCCGCTTAATGGTCATTAGTCATGCAGATTAGAAGACACAAGTTTTGCCATGTGTTTTGTGATGGAGATTATTAGTCATGAGTTCAGTCATGCAGGTAAGTCGTCCTTTTGTTTGGGTTTAGCCATGCCGCTTAATGGTCATTAGTCATGCAGATTAGAAGACACAAGTTTTGCCATGTGTTTTGTGATGGAGATTATTAGTCATGAGTTCAGTCATGCAGGTAAGTCGTCCTTTTGTTTGGGTTTAGCCATGCCGCTTAATGGTCATTAGTCATGCAGATTAGAAGACACAAGTTTTGCCATGTGTTTTGTGATGGAGATTATTAGTCATGAGTTTCAGTCATGCAGGTAAGTCGTCCTTTTGTTTGGGTTTAGCCATGCCGCTTAATGGTCATTAGTCATGCAGATTAGAAGACACAAGTTTTGCCATGTGTTTTGTGATGGAGATTATTAGTCATGAGTTTAGTCATGCAGGTAAGTCGTCCTTTTGTTTGGGTTTAGCCATGCCGCTTAATGGTCATTAGTCATGCAGATTAGAAGACACAAGTTTGCCATGTGTTTTGTGATGGAGATTATTAGTCATGAGTTCAGTCATGCAGGTAAGTCGTCCTTTTGTTTGGGTTTAGCCATGCCGCTTAATGGTCATTAGTCATGCAGATTAGAAGACACAAGTTTTGCCATGTGTTTGTGATGGAGATTATTAGTCATGAGTTCAGTCATGCAGGTAAGTCGTCCTTTTGTTTGGGTTTAGCCATGCCGCTTAATGGTCATTAGTCATGCAGATTAGAAGACACAAGTTTTGCCATGTGTTTTGTGATGGAGATTATTAGTCATGAGTTCAGTCATGCAGGTAAGTCGTCCTTTTGTTTGGGTTTAGCCATGCCGCTTAATGGTCATTAGTCATGCAGATTAGAAGACACAAGTTTTGCCATGTGTTTTGTGATGGAGATTATTAGTCATGAGTTCAGTCATGCAGGTAAGTCGTCCTTTTGTTTGGGTTTAGCCATGCCGCTTAATGGTCATTAGTCATGCAGATTAGAAGACACAAGTTTTGCCATGTGTTTTGTGATGGAGATTATTAGTCATGAGTTCAGTCAGCCAGGTAGATAAGTACAATTTTTTTAACAGAACAATAATTGGAGACATGAAAGTCAAAATGACTTCCATATTTTGCATCAACAAGAGGTTCCTGAAGATGGTACCTACCTTGCCTGTTCAAGTGATATCACAAAATTACCACTGTCTTAAGTATTATACAATAGATATCCTTTTAAACGGGGTTTGAACAAGTGAAGCATTGGTGTCCTACGTACCTAGCTCCACTGGTAAAGAGTTCCAGCGCAGGATGCAACACGAAAAGCGAATGCTTTGGTTCTCACTCGGGGAGGTCTATATATGTTGTCAGGGTCACTTTGCCGTGTGGTTCTGCTGCTTTGGCTCATGCGTATTATTAAACCCAAATTTATCAAATGATGGAATTCCTTGTATGCAATAATCAAGGATTCATACTCAATAATCTGGTAAATACCTACTGAGAAGTCGATGCTCAAGCCAAGCATAAAATCACTTGTAGGGGCATTAAATCCCAAATTACCAATGATACGAATTGCACGATTCTGCAACAATGCAATTTTTTTAGCGTCGAATGGTAACAGAGGCCCCACACTGCAGCACAGTAAAAAAAGGTGTGATCCAAAATATGCATGGTAAAGCCGTAAAAGCAAATTTCTATCAATTTTCCGTGCCTGGGAAAGCAGGAACAAGCCAATATGCAATTTTTTGGACATGCTATCAATTTGAGGATGCCAGTTAAGGAAAGCATCAAAGTGAATAGACTTCAAAAAGACAATAGACTTCTGAATCCTAGTTCAGTTTGCTGTGCAATTGGACAGCAGTATCGAGCAAGCAAGATAAGCTTGCCTTGATGTAATGTCCAGGTTTAAAGGGAAAGAACTGTTCAGTCATGCAAATGCAGCATCAGCTCTTTATCTCATAGTGTAGAAGATCGAGGGAAAAGGTCAAGGTTCAGGCAGATTTCACAGTTTGCACCAACAACACTGGCCATAACATTGGACATCGAAATTTCCATCCGAAGTCAATCTCGCACCTTTTTTTCTGTTGTAGGTGGGTACGTTGTTGCTTGATAAGAAATCTCGTTGCTTTGCACTACCTACTTCGAGGATATACCTTCCTGTGTGAAGTAACAACACTCAACACTGGTTGCAAAAAGTATACTGCATCTAAAAATGGTCTAATCTCCTGTTCTTTTCTTCCAACCTTTGAACAAAACAAAAAAGGCAATCACATCTCCGTCAGACTCGTCCAGTGAGAAGGAGAAGAACACCAGATCTGATGATCAGCAACAACAGAAGAACAACAGCAGCAGCAGTAGTAATATTCATCTGATGATAGCCGAGCGAATGTGTTTGAAATTCATCAATGAGAACAAGATTGAAGCCGAGCAGGAAGTTCAGCTTTACATTATGATCCTTGAGATGCAGGTTTGTACCTACCAAAAGCTTTACTTATATTTTTCTGGATCAGAATTAGCAGGGACCTGAAAAGTGAGGATCACCAAGTGATTTGTGAAAATCGGAAACACGAAGTTCAGTAAACAAATGTTTATAAACAAATGTATACAGGGTGATCACCTCGGATGTTGGTTTTTTCGATCGCAGTTTCTGCGAAAACGGCTGCACATAAATTGTGGAGCAATGGAGGTTTTGGAGCCTGGTTCTCTTGCGCTTCGTTTGATTCCATTGGGTTCTCCCAAATTGACACCCCTACACCCTTTTCGGGGAAGGGTAGTTAGGGTTGTTTTTTATGCTGCGCATTATCTCCGGAACTGTGCTTCGGAGGTCCATGGTTTAAATTACAAAGTTTTTGATTTCCTTGATCTGAAGGTACCAGAAGTGATCCGACTCAAATCCATCCCTTGGTTTCCGTTTTAGGAGTGGTTTTCTGCGGGAAGGATAGAGAGGTTGGAGGGGCATTTTTTCAGCGGCATGCATTCTTTGTGTCTCGGATTATGGGGCCTGAGACCTCAGTATTCTTGCGATTCGGTGAAGCCACATTTGGGGGTGTCTGAAGGGGTGCAAGGGGTGGTTGTGGAGATATCTCCGTTTTCGCGGAAATTGCGATCGAAAAGAACCAACAATCGAGGTGACTCACCCTGTATAAACATTTGTTTTTCAACAAACAACCCTGCACTCACATCTCCAAGAATTTCATTCCCACCCCCAAAAATTGCACCATCGTCAACAAGTTCCAAACTCATCACAGTCCTTGCAATAAAGGAGCAAGCCAGCTTCCCAAGGTTGCTATGAAGTAGGTAACTTCATGCTTGATGCCAATTGTTGTCCTTCCTTAGAAGGTGCTTCCTCCGAAACGTCAGACTGGCTTAGGGCTGCACTTGGATCGTTTTGTGTCAGCAAATGACTTAGGATGCATCAGATGTATTCTTCTTTATCACCATTTGCTGTGTCTGATTTTTTTGGCATGACCTGATATGATCGTGAAACAGATCTATGCAACCGGTGAGTGTGATGAGATTGAGGTAACGGGACCTGCGATTACTGTATTATCGCACCAAACATGGTTCCTACCTAGGTATCTGTGAAATATTGGTAGTCTGGGCTTACCCAACTATTACGAACATTGTATGGGTGGAATCACATGTGTTGCACTCAACAAAATTGTCGACACTTTACATGCTTTTCTTTCCTCTTTTTTTTCGTTGTAATGAAGCAAAAGTATCTGGAAGCACTTGGTGTGTTAAGCAGTGAACTGTCGAAGCATCTGACATCGTTCATCGACTACATTCCTAACAAGAGGATCGAATTTTACAAACACCTCGGTCGTTGGAAGGATACTCAGTTGATGTGCAAGCAACTACTTGTGGAAAAGTGAGTGATTCTTATTTTTCTCAGATTATTTCCAGAAAATATGCAAAAGTTCCACTTTGTTTTGTTTAGGTAAATGCTTGCTTGAAGAATGCAGCCAGATCTGAAAAGAACATTTGGAGTCTTCTTCATTTCCGAAGCCATTTCGCCTTTGTGTTTTTGCCTTTGAGAGAGTTGCTCCAGTCAGATTTATGGGTCATTAAATTCTGCCTTCAGTCATGTCTGAGGTAGGTAGGTAGGTAGTCATTTTTGTCTTCATCGATGGAGGCATGAGAACCATGCATAACCTATGTTTAGTCATGGGTTCATGGATCTTGCCCTGTTCTCTGATAACTGGTGAGAACCAAAGTGGTCATGTGGGTAGGTAGGTACCTGGATTTATTTAGACATTCATATTTTAAAGTTTTTTCTCACATGAAATTGAAATGTGATGTTTTTGAAACATGGTGTTTTTCATGTGGTGATTTCTAGGTCAATCTGATTCAGACCCATGTTTTATTTCATCACAATGCAAGATAGGTTCTAGACGCAGTAAAAGACGAACAAATTGGGTAACTATTTGTTGAGAAAAGGGTGTGTTTCACTGGAACACAAGACAAACAATCTGCTGGGACAAGAGGGCTTGTTCTGATCCGGCGGCACCCCCGCGTGCGAAGGGACTGTGTGGTTGGCGCAGACCTTTTTGAAATGCAGGAAATAGGTCTTTTATCCCAGATCATTGGACCTTGAGTTTCTAGTGGAATAGGACCTTTTCTGAATTGATCAACTTGTTCATTATCAACTTTTTCAGGTAACTATGAGCTATCTTCAAAGAGACAGAAAAAAATGCATTCATAACTAATCCATATCATTGAATGATGGGAACGGTGCTCATCACCTATCTTAAATCTAACTTCATTCTCCTTGACGGGGCTGCAATGCAAGACTTGTCCAGGCAAAATTTGGACTTGTCCACTCTACTGTAAATAATATATTTTGCTTTTTTCGACATTTTTTACATTAGCCCAGACAACTGGTTCGCCTACAGGGAATACCTGAGCACGGTTGAAAAGTTGATCAGCACTAAACATATTCAGAATGGTTGTGTTGTCGATGATGATGAGAAACGCATCAATCTTGTGGATTGCAAAGAGAATGACTGTGACCACAATGTGATGATCACCATGGTTCAGGCTCTGATCTGGCCCCATCGATGAAGCCGGCAGGCAACTCTGAGGACGTGAGCAGGACGGACGAGGCTGAAACAGCAAAGTTGACACCATCAAAGCCACCCGCACCACCGTAAGTTCTTTGTTTGGAGAATTGCCTTCTGAAATTGTCCAATTTTTATTTCATTTTTCATTTTTTCTTTTGATTTCTCTTTATCGTGCAAAACAACAGACCAAGAGCTCATATCTGGCATCTTGAAGTTATTTCGAACAAAGGTTGACACATTTTAAATGCACTGACTGTTGCACTGCTCTGCAGAATAAAATCTGGTCGACAAGAAAAAATTAGGTGATCATGCTGAGCATACAGTTAGCATTTTTGTAAGCGTTTGGCTCCCTGAGTTGGGCCTGTGTACCAAGCCAAAGCATGTGCCTAAAGTCTAAGCTTGAAACCAAGAGATTTTTCACCACAGAGAGGCATTGAGGACTGAGAATTGTGCCTTCGGTGGATTGGTACCTCGGGGGGGGGGGGGGGGGGGAATCTCGACTTCCAAAATCGGCCGCATCCTGTAATGTGGGTCACCGAAATCGGATATCAAAAAAGAAAAACCGGAGTTAGCCGCAAGATGAAACCGCTGCAGTTTGATTGAGTGCTGATTCGCTTTGATTTATTTTAGTGACTCTTCCGCAGTTGACTATTCAGCAGAGGATGTTGCAAAATTTTTGAGCCATCTTCACCAGTGGTCTCTCCATTCAAAGGACCACAAATACATCAGAGGACCTTACTTGGCTGTGTTGAAGGCCAACGAGTTGTTCTCCAGAACGGCCACGTCCATTCACGAAGACAACGATAGAAGCCGGTTGAAGACAACTGGTGATGGTTTTCTTGAGGACGGTGTGTTGGGTGAGTGCATTTGCTCTTTTGTTCCGCAGTGCAGGGTCGATAATACGAAAAATACCAATCCCGCTAAAATCATTGCCGTTTTCCGCAAGTTGATTTTTCATTGCTTCGCATAACTTCAAATTGGGTTAAATCTGCCAATTTTCGGCATATCAAGGTGAAATGTTGACCAGTTTTCAGGGGGATGTGTAGAGTGGAATGACAGCAGAACTTTGCCATATCTCATCAAACTCCAATGCCACAAGGACACAAGCAAAAAAAGCCCATCGCTAAGTGTCACATTGCTGTGGAAATCACCTGCAACTTTGAAACCAAAAGGGATTTTTCAATCTTTGCTGTCACATTGTTTCTTGACCACTATTATGACGTCTGTTTCAAATTTGATCTTTGTATGCCCAGCGGTTTTCGAGTTAACTCAATTTAAGTAAATACGAGGGCTGTTCAATATCAAGTGAGACTAATGTCACTGTGACCTCCCCTTGATACCTGCAAGTCTCGTCTTTTACCACATTCAAAAAATGGATGTTGCGAGGTAGCCTACTATGGCAAATTTCGCTGCAAATGCCCCAGCCTTGCGGATTTTGGATGCAATCGAATATTACTGGTGAAATTAACTTGCCGGAAACTTGTTCGTTCTTAGAACGTCAGACATAGGCCAATGGGAACTGCGGTGGTTTTATGCAGCCACCAGGTAAAGAGGGATAGTTTCTTGTCCACTGCGTTGCAGGAGGTTCTGCTCTTTCTTTAGGGGCTGCTTTCTCTGATTTTTCCAATTCTGGTGAGAACGAGAGACATTTGTTCGAAAACATGAGGTCAAAAGGCCAACAACATTGAGCAGAAAACTTTCACATGATGACCAGAAGAGTTACTGAGCATGAAAGGCATTGACTGGCGGTCAGAAATCTGAATACACATCAGATGGCATCAGTGGTGAGAGATCTCATGTAATTTTGAGAGATTTCTGGGAAAATCAGTGTTTTTCAGCAGAAGTTCCTGACACCGCTTTCTGCTGAACAACAGGCAGATGCATTTGAGGACGAATATCTGGCCAGGAGATGCATTGGATGCAAACTGCATCAAATGTTCAACCCCTACTTGTTACCCAGACTTACCCTCTTGTTTTTCCTTTACCGTAAACTGCAAAACATGTGAAAAGCAGTCGTTTTCTCTATGCTCGGGTAGAATTAAAGGAAGCGGCGAACATTCTGAAGTACCTCTCCTAAAACACCCTGTAGCACCTGTTTACGGACCAGCAGAATTGTGAAACCGAGTGAATTAGAGCAGAAGGAGGCTATTTTGTTAAAAATCGCCAAGCAAAGGAAATGGGCAAAGAACACAGAGAATTATCACAAAAATCTCACTTGTTTTTGAACAGCCTACGTACTTCCATAATTTGATCTTTCGTGGCCTCGCGAGAGAACCAGGTGTCACAGGGCAAACTTATTTGCCTTTGGCAGTTTTTTGAGAAAGGGGTTAGGTACACCACAAAAAAATCTGCAGCCTCTGTCATTACCCGACCTGAGCGTTTGCATTGCTGGGCCCAATTGTTGTGACAGTGATTCTCATTTCGTGATGGGGTTTTTTTTGTTTGTTTTTTTGCATGTCACATCAAAGCAAACAGGAGGAAAGTGGCTACTTTCTAAAATTACCTCTGCAGCACAACTTGTAGGACGTAACAAAAGCAGATGTGAATGTAGCGTGAGGTTTTTATTCCGGCAGGTATGATTTTTTTTCTGGCCTGATTGACCCTTTCAGGAAACAAGCTCAAACTGCTCATGGATTACTTTGACAAGTTTGGCGACCGTTCGTGCACCTGCCATGACCTTCAACCCTTTGTCACCAGCTTGGATGAGACTTCAAAATCAGAATTCCTTAGGCATGTCGAAACAAAGGTCGCAGAGGCGTTTGGCGATAAGAGATACGCTCCAAATGTTAGCTTTTTACTTTTTTTACACTTGGTACTTCTGCTTTATACATTTTTCACAATAAATTCTTCAAACTGAAGGTGATGACAGACTATACATTGCTTGTCGCATGCGGTGTGCATTTTTTGTGCGTGTGGAAGGACCCTTTGGTCTCAGACAGACACACGCACGCGTTCAAATGGGGCCACGAGATATATTTTGGTGGGATTGGCACAGATTGTCATTGTTTATTGTGGACGCAATGATACCATTGGGAAGAACTTCACTGTTGAAAGGGTTTAGCGCTAGTGCAGAGTACAAAACAAAACCCAAGGATAGACACGGAACAGTTTTTCTACGTACAAACATCCAATCATTATCAAAGCAGCAATAACAACCGTGAGAAGGACGGCCATCTTCAACTGCATCTCTCCCTCTCTCATTTACTCCAGAACAAACCTATCTGTGACTACACACAAATTAATGGCGGCCACCACAGCCAGCAGTGTAGGCCTATTCTCCCAATGACAAACCAGGGAAAAATTGTGAAAGACTAAGACGATGCCCTGAATCGCGTGATCACCACTGCTGTAACCAAAAACTTTGGTTACAGCAATTTTGACCTCGGTGGAGGCGAAGACCGTCACATGCATTTTTCCCGCCCTCACGATGCGAATTTTGCACTGTGGCCAAAAATGCATGCAATCTGTCACTGCATTTATCCTCACTCAAATTTGTCACAGATGTGGGCTGGTTTGTCACCAACCTTTCCACTAGTTGTAATTTTGTCCCAGACGTGGGCCAAGTTGCTCATGTCTGGACTCAAGATTCTGACTTCCCGCTCCCCCAAAAGTCTTGTAAAAAGGAATGGCACGACAAAAAAAAAAAGAACTGGATGGCAAAACCTTTCATGATGTCTTTTCTCTGGTGAACAATGCTTCTATCCCATCCATGCTCTTCAGCTTGTTGGGAGCCATTTTAGATGACATTTTTTCACCCTTGACACTTTGGCTGGCAAAAAGTTGGTGCTCAAGCATGTGTTGTTATCATTTGACAATGTGGTCTGAAGCATCTACATTGTTTAAAATCAACAAAAAGTCGATTAAAAATTATCCTGCATTCGGTTTTCTGGATCACCTGTGTTTATTGAAATGCATTTGCTTTTGTGACCTTGTTTTGTGCTCCTGAGGTTGTATAGCAGCGGCGGAATTAATGTACTCATACATGTCAAAAATTGCGACCATTCCGATTTCGGCAAAAACTCTATGCTGCAGAAATTAAAGATCCTCTTTTGTAACCGAGGGCAAAATCTGACACCTCTGGAATGCTTTTGTTGGAATTTGGCGCTTTAATTTCTACCGCCTGCATAAGAATAAAAAGAAAGAAAAAAAAAGTTTCGGAGGCAACAGTTAAATGGGAAAAACACATGTATGGGTACATTAATTCCGCTGCCACTTTACACAGCCATAACTAAGTGTCGTCTGCTTTCACTTGCTTCAACTCCAACCAGGTGTCAGTTGCTCAATTGCATATCAATTACCTTCAATTGAGGCGTTGCTGTGGCACCCACGTGTCGTTGACCACCGACGAACGATTGGATCAGGTGCACCTGATCGATGAACACTACATCCGAGGGATCACCGACCTCAGCCAAGGCCTGCTCTCGACCGACATGAGGTAGGTTGTGTGTCTGTGTAGGTCGGTCATGCTTTTTGCTCACATTCAAGCAAGGAGAGCTGTTTTTGGCCCTTTGTCTCTGTCTCCCTTTCAAAGGGGGAGGGGGGCTGCTTTTCAAGCCGAAATACCTGCACAATATTTGATTATTATTGGCCATTTGAACATTTCCGAGGAAAGTGTCTTGTCATACTGACAGAGACCATGCATATGAAAATGTTCGAATAATCTTCGCGATCATCCTTGAGCTTATCTGCACCATTACACTCTAATTATTGATGATGCAGAATTCTTTTTGGTTTTCACAGTGAAATGCAGCATAGGATCTCGAAGACCAATTTTAAAACATGCATTTTCGTGTATTGTACGCTTGGATCTCTCCCATCTGTGTCCTTTCTTTTTTGTGTCCAGGCCTGCCGATCCCTACGTGATCCTCTCCTGTCATCTTCTGGTTGATATTTGGCTTGAAACCAATGAAGATGATATTGTGCTTGAAGCTATCAATCTGCTCGAATACTCTAGTCAAGTCAGTCCAGCCAACTTCCACCTCAAAATACTGCTCTGGATTTTGCTCAGTCGAATCGGTTGGTGTCTCTCTGTCTGTCTCAGCAGACTTTTTTCACTTTTTTTTTCGTAGAGCCAGTCTGTACTTTGCATTGAAAACAATGTTGAATGTAGGTGCTGAAATTTTCAAGGATGCATGATCTGCATTGCCCAAGAAGGACAGCAGAGTTCTGCAAAGAAAGCAGCATCCGAGCCAATTGGCAGACATGTTTGGGTTTCCTTGAACAGGTATTGGCCAATTGTTGCTGCCAATTCACCAAGGAGTTTCAAGTTTTCTAATTTTTGTAAGTTGAAGATTGCTAGGTGGGTCTCAGTAATGACAGGGGTACTTGGGATGGCCAGGGTGGACACCACCATGTGCAAGTTAACTGGCTGTGGAAATACCTTATAGGTAGTTCCCAGCAAAAACATTCAGAAAGCAGACCTTATTTTGTGCTGATTCTGCAATGTTTAATTTTGTGAAAGTGAAAAGCAAAATGTTTGAAAGTGAAAAACAAAATGTTATTCTGGCGACCTCCTCTCCCTTTGTCCCTTGACTGCCCCCCACACTCGGTGGTGGACAATCATCAGGACAGCCCTGGCCCTCTTATTGCATGCTTCCTTTCTAACCTGTATTTGCCTATCACCCATCTTTTTCTTTTCCCTTGCAGGTGCCATTGTGACGGGTGCTCAGATCTTGGAGCAGTTGGATCTGAAATACATCCAACTGGACAGTCTTGGATATCTTCAGCTGCGTTACATCTATACGTCTGCTAACTTTGGCCTTGCTTCCTCGCTCTACTCGACCACACTCAAGTTCTTCACCTGCAGCTATCGTGACGTGAGTCAGTGGGTTCCTGTGCCACTTTCTTTCATCAAACTCATTGGTCATTTGACACATTCTTTGTTTTTTGGGCCGTCATTATCAACTCTTTACAGTCGTCGAATATTTGGTCGGATGCAACAATTAAGGAAAAGCCGGCTAGTATTTTTCTGCAAGTTTCCATGGATTACAGACGCAAGATGTTGAGGATAAAACCCTGCTGAAATGACGGATTTCACATTTTTATCTGGCCTTGAGAACGCAGTCATTTCCTGGAGGCAGAGAGTAACCCAGTTTTCCCAGTTGAAAAATGTCTTCCTTGTAAGTTTACCTCTCTGCATTTACCACTGTACAGTCTCAAAAGCAATAATTACTCCCTCAAAACAAGACCTACATTGGATCATGGGAGTCGGACAGTTTGTATCTGTGACTGCAGGTACAGTGGCGAGAAAATTACTCGTGCCATACGTACATGCCAGTTTTTTGATCTTTGAATGAAAACTGGCAGAGTTGTGTTGATTTCAAAATCAAGAATTCGGATTTTGTTGCACGGAAATATGCGTTAAATCATTGCTGCAATGCCAATTTTGATGGGATCGAGATTTTCCCGAAAAATCGAAAGATGAAAGCCACCATATGTGGTACAATTGATTTTCTCGCCACTGTACATGTCTGGTATCATGGATGTGCCGCGACTGGCCATGGGTGCAGGCATTCAGTCAGGAAAACACAGTGACAGAAACAATGCTGAGCCCAGTATCACCATTGCCAATGACTCTTTTTTCTCGTCTCTTCTTTTGCAGAATATCGACCACCTTATTCTATCGTATAAGTTTGGATCTTTCGTCAAGATGAAAGAGTTCCTTGACTTCCACGACCGGCTCAACAATTCTGCTCATTTTGTGGCTGTCACTGTCGAGAATATGATAATGGAGTTGACAATGGAAACAACATCACATGAGACGACACTGCAGGTTATAAATTATGGACGAAAATGAAGGGCTCAACGGTTGAATGTTGATATTTTTAGGTGGAATGTTGCCGCTGCAGGAAGGAAATTTCTTTTCATTGCCCGTAAATGTTACATTGTTGTTACATTACCTTTTGATCTTACGTTACCTTACCGTTGATGGCTCCCATAGTATTTGGTGCTCATATTGTGCCACCAAATCTTTAGGGAGTTCCTTCTGGAATATGTATGTGAAGGACTCTGTAGATGTTTGGTTGCCCGGAGAGTTTTTGGTGTCTAATGGTCTCAATTTTGTGGAACTAAAGGACTCCCACTGATTTCCAACTACTCTTATTTTCCTTATTCCATCCAGTGATTTCACATTTAGGGGAACTTTTGGTGCTGGCCTGCTGGGCGTTTAGTTGGGTGGTCCAATGTTGGATAAGGCTTGCTATCAGACCTGCTAACAAGATGTGCATAAAAATTTACCCAGTGAAGAAACGTGAATTCGATTAGATTCATCTCCCATCACCACTTGTGATGAAATGGTATCCTTCTCTCTTCTCCCTAGGCTCTAAGTGACCTTGAAATGAGTCCAGCTGACGATGAGATAGAATGGGATAATTTGAGGGACAATCGAGATCTGGAAATCTGTTTGAAGTGGGAACCAAGCGAGAGGTTGGTAGTTTAGTTATCTATCCTATCATTGTACTTCGTTTTGCTGTTTTTTATTGCTTTGCTTTGTGTTTCCGGTTATTGTTGTTCTGTCTTTTCTGTTCTTTTATTTATTTGTTTCATTGTTTTTGTTGTTTCTATTGCTTCGTTTTATCATTCTATTATTTATTTGTATAATTGTTTTTGTTTTTTGCTTTGCTTTTTTTTGTTGTTGTTCTTTGTTTCTTTGAGTTATTTGTCCTTAAGTTTAAGGTAAGGCTATCACCGAATTTGATGAAAAATCATAAAAAAATCGATTTTCCACTTAATGACATCACCAGAAAGCTGAACATTTACTGAAAAAAAAATGGTTTTCGTTTCGTCAAAATCGGACTAAAATTGCGGTTGTAGTGAATTTCCAAAGGTCGCTCCCACAGGCGGAATCGGTTGTAATCCTACAAGTCGCGAAAGCCCGACATTTTTGTTTGGCGCTATATCTCCGCTTGCTATTTTTGGCTATTTTCAAGCTGAAAAATGCATCTCCTCCTAAACGGCTCGACCGATTTGGCTGAAATTTTCACCAGATCTCCGGGGACATATTCCCAAAAAATTTGCCTCAATTGGAACCTTAGCACCATTGCAAGGCCCATTTTGGGGGATTTGAATTTCATACGCAGCCCAAAAAAGTCCAGCGCTAAAGGGAAAACGACTATTCAAAGAGTTTTGGAGGTCAAAGAAAGTTTGTGGAGGCAGTATTTGTAGCCATAGACATATATTAACCTCCTGTTAAATATCTCCCAGATCGGCAAAGGCGTTTAGGAGTAGTATGAATTCTAACGCAATGCACTTTTCCAACGCATTTTTGATTTTTTTTTTATAAAAATTAAAAGTGATAGAAAACCCTACTCTGCGCCATGATTTTAGATTAAGAAAGACCTACAAAAGAAAAGTTCATAAAAATCGGACCACAGACACCGAAGTTGGTCCGATAGGTGATATCCTTACCTTAAAGGTGTCAAGATGCTGTTGCATGTGTGGTCGCATGCCGCATCCCACGATTGTAAAATCAAAGATTCTTACGGATTTGTGGTAAATAATAATGGAATGACGTTGGCTTCAAGTGATGGCAGATGAAGCTGTGGGGGAATGCTTTTTCACAGGCTGCAGTTTCACACGAGGCTACTCTTGCCGCAGTGAATCTTTTGTCTGGATGTGCAGTGTGGAGTTATTCATGAGTCTTAGCAGCAATGTCTGCTTGCCTTGTACAAACGTTTCTTTTCCATCTTGCCAGAGCAGATCAGGTGCTGAAAGTGATGAAAGACTCGGACCACAGAAAAACTAGTCTACAATATGCATCTGTCAGAAGTCTGAACAAACGGCGTGATGATTGTGTTAGCTTCGAGGTGCGGTGCAGCATGAACCAAGCCATTGTTCGACAATTATTTTGTAACTCCGCATGGAGGGCGGGGCTTGGCCGATGTGAATCTGTCACCATTTGACGCGGAATCTCAAACAATTATGACTCTGAATTATCCGATGGTCCCTGTTGGCAACAAATGGGGATAGTGGCGGCGGAATTAATGCACCCACACATGTGTTTTTCCCATTTAATTGTTGCCTCCGAAACTTTTTTTTCTTTCTTTTTATTCTTTTGCAGGCGGTAGAAATTAAGGCGCCAAATTCCAACAAAGCGTTCTAAAGGTGTCATATTTTAACCTCGGCAACAAAAGACGATCTTTAATTTCTGGAGCACAGAGTTTTGCCGAAATCGGAACGGTCGCAATTTTTTTACATGTATGAGTACATTAATTCCGCCGCCGCTATACAATACGTGCTGGGTTGGATTTTATTATTTTAAAAGTTAATTTTGCGACACACTCTGCAATTGTGATGCACAATATTTTTTCTAAAACTGTTGCAAATGCAAAATAATCACATAATAAAAAATGTTCGTTTTGCTTCACGTTTACGTTGCATCACCCCATTTTCTTTTGCTAACAAACAGGCAGATCAGTGACGATGTGAAACGTGAGACGTTTCAAGATGACGTCATGTTCCTCAGGCTTCGTAACGTCATCCTACGCTCGTTAGCTGCCTCTCTATTGGTCTGTAATCCGTCTTACGCCCACCACGAGAAGAATAACGCTGGTTACGGCAGCACTAGGACGCAAAATACGGACAGCTCATCGACAAGAAACAGTACTGTCGACCACGGAGCTGGAAAGTTGTCGAATGGTATTATCAAAGAGGATAGCTGTTGCTCATTCTGTTTGATATTGATCAAGTTGTTTGATGATTTTAACTGTATCCTTCAACAAGCAAGGCAACGTGCCAAATGCCGTCTTCCTGTTGTAAGTTCAGTTCTGCTTTCTTTCAACATATTCTCTTCACTTGAGACATCTCTGTGGAGCACTACTTTCATTGAACCACGCATTTGCCAGAAGCAAATCTCACTGGCACTGTAGGTGGCTTTTTTTTATTGAAGGGCCGTACCAGCTGCGGTTTTCGGAAAATTAAGTCCAAAAATGTTTTCGTCCAATGACAATTTGAAAAAATTTGTCCAAGTTTTGGACAAATGTACCCATTTGTCTAATGGCAAAATTTGACAAAGTTTGAAATGACAAAATTTAGTCCAAAATTAGTTCAAATTTTGGGAAGTGACGTCATATCTTGATGAACTCTTGACACTGCTGCAAGTTTGAGCAAAATCGGTCAGCAAACACCGAAGTTAGAATTTCGAGGTAATGTCTTCCGTTAAAGTTGAAAATTGAATACGGAACACTAAGGGCCCTTTAAAGTTTTGTTGAGCTTTTTCTCCAAAATGGCTGCCACATGAGAACCAGGTGACCGGCTAGAAGACTGAAATTTTCCAACTCTAATGGATTTGTTTGATGATCGCGGAACGCATATTCTTTGAAGAGCTGCTGATGTGTGTAATTCCACCACAAATTTGATATGATTTCTAATGAACTCTGTCAAAGTGACCCCCCACATGTATGCCAAAAACGAGCTCGAAACAGAAAAGAAATGTCGAGTTTGTAAATTTGGGTGGACCCCCTTCATTCACCTTTTTAAGTCCAATTACTAGCAGCTGCTTTGTCTCTTAACTCCAGTATTCCACATGTACCTAGCGTTCTGCTTTCTTACAGAATAAAAAAAAAAATATGTATACTGGCGGCGGAAAAAGATTACCCATACATGTGAAAAATTTCCATTCTTGGGATTTTATCAAAAACTCCATGCTGTAGAAATAAAAGATCCTCTGTCATCACTAATATCAAAATCTGACACCTCTAGAAAGCTCAGTTGCAATTTGGCGCTTTAATTTCTACCAAATGCATAAGAGTAAAAAGAAAGAAAAAAAAGTTTCGGAGGCAACAATCAAATGGGAAAAACACATGTATGAGTAATCTTTTTCCGCCGCCACTATACCAAGAGCCTTCAAGTCCAGAGTCCCACGATGGCCGTTCTCTGCTCCTACTAAATAGCTGCCTCTCCTGCATCCCTGGTCTTTGTATCTGGATTGGAATAGCAGGGTGTTCTGGTGTAGGTATTACTGCATTAACAGTGTATCTGCTTTATGCAGGGCATCCATAATGAGAGTCAAGCCAACATCCAGATGGGTGCTCTGGACTGGAAGCGGTTAAGGCATCATTGGTAGGTGTGTCAAAAATCAATTTTCTGGAATGTTTTTGGTTTTTGTTGTGTTTTTCGTTTTTGTTTACAGGCTAAAATTGCTTTATTGTGTGTTTCATATCTCCACTTTCTTTCATTTCTTTTTTTGCACAACCTCATCGCAGTTCTATTGCCTCGGTCTGTCTCCTTCCCGCCTTCATCAATTTGTCAATAATGAACATCCAGCCGTACTTATCAATTTCATCAACATCGTAATTGATATCCACAATCTCAGCCACATCCGCAAGGATGAGGGAACGGGTTAGTTTGTTTTGATGGTTTTGATTGGTGGGGTTTTCGCCCGCAGTCAATTCCATCGTTCTGCCTTTCTTCCCGTGGAATGTCGTAGTTTTCATCTGCCTAGTTGAAATCTCTGTCTTTCAACCTGCGAAAAGTCATAATTTCGCAGCCCTGGGGAGAGCGTCTGGAACCATGCTCTTGGATGGTTAAAAAATCTGGAAACAGAGGATGCCCCATCCCCCAAATGTGGCCCCATCCACTCATTTTGTTTTGTTTGGTGGCTCAACTTGACCTTAATTTAACTTCCTGAACTGAATTGTCCTCGCATCATTGTCCGTCTTTGCATGGTGTCTCAAGGCAACACCTGTGACGTCTTACTGTTGTTCTCTGAAGCAAATTTTCCTAATAATTGTGGTGAAACCCCATGACCTGACCATGTGGAACCCCATTGAGATCAACCATTAATGAAACCAAAGCCTCCATGACTTATCTAATCTCCTATTGAACTCCATGCAAGGGTGAGCGTGCCGACAGAAATCACTCCTGGAAACTTCCGATGGTGAGTTGCAACTGCAGGGATATTTTCCAGTGATCACATTTTTTTAGTGATGCGCACCATGGGAATGCTTGCATCTCTCGATGGGATTGAAACATCATGGAAATTGAATGGATACAAACAATTGCAAATAACTTGTCACAAGGTAGTGGTCCATCATTTCAAGCAAAGTGAGATTGCAAACATTGTTTGGCAGACACATTGTTTGTCTCTGCTGGGTTTCTCCTTTTGCAGAAGACATTGCTTACATTGTTTTTTCTTGCACTTCATTTTGTACGTACAGTTGTGGACAAAATATCCGAGCTAATGAGTCAAACTGCTAGCACGTTGAAATCATCGGTTGTGAGCATTTGTGATCAGGTCAAATCCATTTCGGACAGTGGGAATCTGATCCAAAGGCAGCAATCCTTGGAGAACATTGTCAACAGTGTTGAGGTGAGTTATTTCTTCTGTTGAAAATTGCCGTTGATTCCTGCTTGAGCGTATTTCCGAGGGCATTTTAACTGGTGCCTAATTGCCCCATGCACCACCTGCGGCGGGGAGATTACAGCAGAGTTTACCTCATAACTTGCGAGTTAACATTACTTCCATCATGACCTCTCCGCCGCCAGTGTCGTCTCCCTTTTCACCTAGTGTCACCAATACCACCTTGAGCCACCCTGTTTTTCCACCTTGTGTCCACCCTTGCGTCACTACCATTATTTTCATCATGACATGCTCATAGCATTTCAGACCATCTTTTCAGCATCACTGAGAAAAACCTAGCCAGACCTGCGGTCGGACACTGCCTTAGGATGCATTTATCCAAAAAAAAAAAAAATAAATAAAGTGATTTGGATATAGTTTTTTGTGGTATTTTGTGGTTTTTTGGTGGTATTTATTGTTTAATTTAATTTTAATTTTAATTTTTTGATATAATTTGATTTTTTGAGGTGCTTGTTGCCTCCCTTGCCAACCTATGGTGAGCCTTTGTAAGATAAAGATGTCTTGGAACTCTGAGGGCTACCTATGGTACTCTACAGAATATTCAATTGGAAAGGGAAAGTTATCACGTTGGGCCACTGCCACCTGATAAAGAATGGAGCCATTTCTAGCCCGGTAACTGACTTTGGTAAGGTTGACCATAATTCGGGAAAATGAACAGAAATGCAATCGTGCTCATGATTAACATTTAATTTGGGTCATATTTCCTATTGCAACTCACCATCAGGTTCAACGCAATAGAGCCAATTCAACAGACGGATGCATCTTTCAATGCAACAATGAAAAAGGAATAAGTGTTGCGCAGATATGAAATTTTCTCAACACAAATCTGTGCATATTGATTATTGAAGTGCAATTGTCACGACAAAAATCAAATTTCCCATGTCAAATTAGACACGCCTTGTCCGTTCGTAGAGATCACAGCCGTGTATGTAAAACAGTTTGGCATTTTAAATGGAAAACACCGATTCGGGAATGTGGGCTCAAATCCGCCATTTTGTTGTCTTTCATGGAATCCAAAGCGACGTTTTTGAATCCATTCACTCGCGGATTTCTCTCTGTATCTGGAAAGTTATCATCCGATTTGAACAAGGTTGGGTTATTGGAAAGAGGACGAAACAGGCTTTATATTTTCGCTGAAGAAAATTTGAAACGGCTGGCAAACAGACGCGCAAATCGCATTGTGAAACCAAATTGAACTTTTTCCACGTGAAAAGTGTCGGCCGTTTTTTCGTGGTTTATGGGAACCCGACACCGATACAAAAGTGTTCGGTATGTTCTTAAAATGCATTTTATGCTCAACAATAAAGTCCGCGATGGCACCCACCTAGCTGGTTCGAGTGTCGGGCTATGGGCCAAAGAGTCGCCAACCCACGGTCAAAACTCTCCTCATTTTACAAATTCACATTCACGCGTGCTTCATTTTACAACTTCAATCGGCTTCACAGCGCGACTGTGCAAAAATTTGCAGACGGTTTGATTTCTGCTTTCCAGGAAAGAAGCCCGAATTGTCCCCTTTCTGAAAACCCCGAACATATTGAATCGGATGAAAACTTTCAGAGATATGCCAAGAGTCTTCATGCGCGCGCGTAGAAGAATTCTGTCCGCTGACGTGACCAAAAGGCAACAATTTTGCTTGCTCTCTCCCGATTTTTCTCCGCCCCTCACCCGTTTCAAAATTACCATGGGAATTCCCAACTGTAGTCTATACAAGGCTGTGGTAGAGATTATCTTGGAACACAACAGTTTTGCACTCTTGCGGGAGCTTCTTCAGAGTGTAAAATATCAAAGAGATCGATGGGAGAGATAGATGAGGAATGGACGAATTGATGAACTGAAGAATGTGGTGGAGTTAAAACTGGATGGAAAAAAAAAAGGTTAAAAAAGGAGATATGGCACTGAAGAGTGTTGAAGCAGGACTGAATTGGAGAGTGTTGAAGCAGTACTGAATAGCTGAATGCTCAGTGGAGTTGACTGGTATCTCTGATTGAGGGGTGTTATCTGATTTGACTGTTGATTGAAACAGACAACACAAATCTATCCATCGAGTTGGTTAAGGGGGGGGGGGGTACCTTCGCGGACGAACTTTTTTGTTTCTTATCCGATTTTGCTGAAATTTTGGGGGTTTGTTAAACATAATAAGAGTATGTTCAGTGCAAAATTTCAGCCTTGTATCTCTCGTAGTTTTCTGGCAGCAGGTAAATTAGTAGCGGAAATAGGCAAAACTTTTTGAAGTGAGATCTCAGAAACTGTGCATGCTGGAAAGGTGAAAATTGGTGTACATATGTAAAAAGTGTCAAAATCCGGCTGATGAAGCCGGAATTTCAATTTAGGCCCTGGTTTAGTCATAATCTGCAATTTAAGTCGATGCGCGGTAAATTTTGTCGTTTTGCGAGTCATTTTTTGTATAAACATGGTCATAAAAATTCTTCTAACAAGAAAATCAAAATTCCGGCTTCATCAGCCGGATTTTCAGACTTTTTTACATAAGTACACCAATTTTCACCTTTCTGGCATGCACAGTTCCTGAGATCTCACTTCAAAAAGTTTTTCGATTGCAAAAAAATGCAAATGCGAGAAAACGCGATTGAAGTTTCAGGTAAAATAAAGACTGATTTGAATTTCGTAATGGTTTTTCGGTGGTCATAACTTCATTGTAGCAAATAGGAGAAAGTTGAAAATTGACATGCCTATGTAAAAAAATGTGGAGAATCAGCTGGTAACCTCAGAAAACTCATTTTTTGCCTAATTTGGCAAGCAATTGCCCAATTGGGTAAAAATATTGCAAAAAAACTATTCAGCGCTAGGCATATATTTCCGGTAAATATGACTTCGGAAAATGCGATGCTGTTCCAAAACTAATTGAGATAGAGTAAAATGGTTTGGAAATTCTGAAAGAAGAGATTTCAGCCTTTAAGATAGGTACAAAAACCAAAATCGACGTTTTTTGCAAAAAAACAACTTTGCCAAAGGTACCCCCCGTTGAACCTGAGGGTGAGTTGCAATGGTGAGTGATGTGTCCAATTGTCTTTCTGCTTAACATAGAAAGGCATAACTTTCTTCCTTCACTTCCCGAGAAAAAAAGAAATGTTGACGTCACTTTTATCTTCACGAAACCCCCTTCTTTTCTCCTCCCTTCCTCTCGTTTCTCCCCAGATGTTGAGTTTTTGTTCCTGTTTTGCTGGCTGTATCCGTCATCTGCTCAATCCAATTGTCCTTCGATGGAAGAAGGTTAAAACTGGAAGCAGCAGTTCTCAATCACAGTCGGAAAAGGTAAGCAGGAAAGTTTCATTCTGGCTCTTCAAAGTGCCACTGGATTTTTTATTTTTACGTGGACTGTCTCCTCAGTGCAGCAATGACAATATGCATAGGGGATACACTGTAAAAATCATGAGTTGGGCAGGCCTCATAATGCCAAAGTCCTGTAACAAAGAGGGCTTCCAGGATCTGCATGGAAACAACATTGACTTCATGAGTAACAACATTGACTCGTGCTCTGAGCAATTTGCTACGCTCATCACTCTGTCGCTTCTCGAGAATAAACAAGAAAATCATTTTTTTTATTGTGTCCGCATTCCAACATTGGTCTCTCAGGCTATTGTTGCTGTGGACCATTGAATTTTGTCCACAGATTGTTTCACTTGGCCCTCAAACGATGCTCAATTTTTGTCCTCTTCATGTTGACCTCTTCCAATCCAGAGTGCCATATATTGGCGCTCGTGAATGCACTGCGCAAACCCGATGCATTGTTTATGCAATGGCACCAAGACCAAGCGCCATAATTAGCTCCCTTCTATTCCAGACACAAAGGCCAGAGATGCACAGAGGCGTAAATATAGTAGCAGAGTGTCATATATGGCGCTCTGGACTTGGAGGCCATGCCACCACACACTTGTTTGGTCGATATGAAGTGGAAAGCAGAGCGCTACATGTGACGTCTTGGACTTAGTGACAAAGCAGCTGTTTTTGATTGGACTTAAAAAGGTTGACGGCGAGTAAAGACTTTTGCGATAGGATTTTTATTTGGGAGAGCTGATAAGTTTGGGGCGATTTGTCTTCGTTGCGTGATTTCACAGTTTGATCTTCGTTTGGTGTGATCTTCATTCCAGGATATCACGGTTTTGAATTTTGATTAACTGGCTATCATCTTTTGTTAGTTATGTTTCAACATTCAGGTCATTTTACATATGAATACAAAAGCCTGGGTTGCTGTGCGATTTAGGCATTTGGGAGTGGGTACTGGAAAAGAAGCCATGTTTTTCCATGTTTGGTTTTTTTAATTTTAAATTTCCCTTTTTTATCGCATACAGCCTCACGTCAAGATTGTCAGCAGTTTGAACAGGTTGATACAAGAATGCCTCAATTGCCTTACCGAAATCGAAGCTGCCATCGTACTGCTGCAAACGATTTCTAAATTTGCCACATCAGTGGACTCACTGGCTGACAAACTTGAGGACCTTACGTGTTCAGATGCTAAGGAGGTGTCCAGCAATGCGACAGACGACCTCATAGGTCAGGCTAAGGATGCGACGGACAGTGAATGCGAATCCTCAAAGACAATCTCAGATCAAAAGGAGGTCGATGAGGTTCCGAATAGTGATGAAAGCACGCATGCAAAGCACCTCAGTCAGGTGAGAGCAGATCGGCAGAGACTGTCCAGCTCCATGAAGTCGTCCATACAGCAAAGCTACGCCATGGCCGGTCTTGAACTGAAGACACTCTGCAATGCGAAACGGAAATATCTCAGCTCTTGTAGACTTTAGTCGGATAGGAGTTGTGGTCATCCTTGGTTTTGAATTGGCTTGTTTTCACCTGTGTTTGCAAATGTTTTTTTCTTCATACGTTTGATGAGTTCCCCACACTTTCAACACTTTTTCCGTCTCTAACAATCACCAGCCATCACCTAACTCATGAGGATTTTTCCTCTATCCCTGTCCTGTTGGTTTCTTTGTCTGACACGCACTGATTTTGAGTTGATGAAAAGAATCAGCTAGTGCAACTCAGCTCTTGACACCAGTGCAGTGTTGAGCATGGTCTGCTTATGCATGAGCAGACCATGCTTGATAATATGTTGCAACTTGTTCCTCATTTGGATTAACAGTGTTGAGGGAAAAATAACTGTGGGCTTTGTTCAATGATAATATCTAATTCCAATTTTGAGTGTAGTCCTCATGTGCCCAACCCTCATCCAGATCCACTTACAATAATATTCTCAAAGATCAATGTTTCACCAGATCCTGACATCTGTTGCCCTCAGAGAGGAAGATCTAATGAGCTGCTGGCAGAGAACTTAGTTGAACTCAGGATTGGAGACGATCAAATCCAACAAACTTCTAACTTTTCTCCAGGACAATTCTCCTCAATTAAGGCGGCAGTGCTCTACTGGCTAGCTGATTAAGTCAGATTCATCCTAAATCCACTGCTTTACCTGTGACGCATCCCACGGAGGGAAGAGAGATTGCCATCAATCTCAGGGTTGGGATCATTGTGGTCAGTCCTGTCATCCTGATTGACTGGGTCACTTTGATCTGCAAACGGGAACATCACCCCATGCCATGCTATCGGAACAATCCCAGACAATTCTCCCTAGATAATTAACTCATGCTTCCTTTTTCCCATTTTTCACCCTGCTTGCCACACTCCATTGCATGCATTTGGTATGATAAATTTTTGATTTCTGGGTTTTGGTTTGTTGCCTGCGATTTTGGCACCATGGTACCATTGTGTTTTTCCCCGTAACCGCTATCTTTTTGCAGCGTCATTTTGCACCGAACAGTTTAATGAAATCATGCTTTTTCTCCTTGCTCTACGCATATTTTTCTTTCTTTTTTTTTTTTTTGTTTGTTTTCGACCTGTCCTTTTCGTTCAGTCATTTTCCTTCAGTTTTGAAGCAGCTTGTTACTTGTCTTTTTTGATGTAAATAAGTGGAATTAAATTAGGCATTTTTTAAAATTATATATATCAATTGTTGTTCTTGTTTTGGCTATGTCAGAATTGGTTTCTCGCTTTGGCGACACTGGAGCTCTTTTAAAGGGCCAATTTTGTGGCACAACGCTTATCGGGGGCTGTTCGGTTTCAACACACTATGTTGGCCGTGGAAATGTGATTTTTGTGTTGAGATTTCAGAAAGGTCATTTTGCAATTCCTGACCCTTGCTCGTAATGGAAGATTTCCGTCAAATCTGAGCATATCGCACTGAACAACTTGGATACTCTTAAATTATCAACTTGTTTTGAACTTGGAACAAAAAATTTTGAACTTGAACAACTTGAACAAAAAATTTTGTTCCAATTGTTCCACATTCAATGGTCGTCTGTTTCTTTTAGAAAACGGCAGAAACTTGGAGGATTTTTCCAACTCATATGCACTTTTGTCTGAAGTGAATTCGACCTTATCCTCTCCACAAAATTATCTGAATTACCAGTCAATCCAATCCCGTCAGAGCATATTGTTCTTCCCATTCTTGACTGAATGACATCGAACCATTGATGAGATAGGATCTGCCAGGCATCAAAATGGATCGAATCCCCCATGCAGATAGTCATCAGAACATGGATAGTGGGATGTATTCCCCAGTGATGAACAAAAACGGAGGGGAAAATGATTTTCTCATCAGTTGCATATGCTTTCCCTGCTTACCCATCCCACTGCGTGAAGAGTGGCGGCAGAATCGAGGTAATTCATGTAGAGGTAGGGCAGTTATTAATTCTGAGCGTGCGAGCCAGCACAAAATGACGTCACTGTATCACACAAGCGGAAACCGCAGCTGATGGTGAATTGCGGACCGCGGTGCGAAGTATACAGAAAGTCAAATTTCTCTTGAACCAGGCGACGGATTTTCATGAAAGTTTTTGTGGTACAAAGCTGAAAAAAATAACGATTTCAAAAATATAATGATCCCAAACTTTCTGCGAGCAAAACTCCGAAATGATTTGAGGAACAAATGCGTTCAAGTTGAGATGGCATCAAATTCCGGGCCCCTGCCAGAAACTTTCAACGATTGTGCGATTTTTTCCGTTGCAACATGGTTTTCGCCTGTGGAAAAGTTGTAGAGGAAACTTCCAGCTTTCCGCTGACACCAAAATCATTGAATTTGGATGTCATTTGACCATTTTATCGAGAGGAATAACGCGCCATGGAAGCACCGTTATTTGTTCTGGGCCCAAAACAGAATCATGCTTCCATGGCGCGTTATTTCTCTCGATAAAATTGTCAAATGACGTCCAAATTCAATGATTTTGGTGTCAGCGGAAAGCTGGAAGTTTCCTCTACAACTTTTCCACAGGCGAAAACCATGTTGCAACGGAAAAAATCGCACAATCGTTGAAAGTTTCTGGCAGGGGCCCGGAATTTGATGCCATCTCAACTTGAACGCATTTGTTCCTCAAATCATTTCGGAGTTTTGCTCGCAGAAAGTTTGGGATCATTATACATTTTTGAAATCGTTATTTTTTCAGCTTTGTGCCACAAACACTTTCATGAAAATCCGTCGCCTGGTTCAAGAGAAATTTGACTTTCTGTATACTTCGCACCGCGGTCCGCAAATTCACCTTCAGCTGCGCTTGCCGCTTGTGTGATACATTGACGTCAGTGTCCCCGTCCGGATTGCATAACTGACGTACCTCTACATGAACTACCTCGGGCAGAATTAATGTACTCACACATGTAAAATTGCGACTGTTCAGATTTTAGTAAAATAATCCATGCTGCAGAAATTAATCCTCTTTTAACAAACGAGGTCAAAATCTGACATCTATGGAAAGCCTCGTCACAATCTGACACTTTAATTTCTACCGCCTACAAAACAGTTGAATGGGACAAACACGTGTGTGAGTAGATTAATTCCGCTGCGACTCTACTTGTCTGTATAATTTTCCAGGCCATGGACTAACATGTTTGCATCCTCTCTCATCATCACCTTTCGATTTGCATAGGCATCCCATTTCAGTCCCACACAGAAGTTCCAGTTCAAGATGGCCTTCATGTTTTGAGTGCTTCATCGTCAAAATGCATTCATTTTTCGGCATTGTTTTTTTTTTATTTGGTTTATCGTTTGTGTTTTCATGTGTGTTTTCATGGCAACTGCGTGTTGTTTCCAGAGTTTGGAAACTTTTTTGAAATGAAAAAACGGCTGTCAGCGGAAAAAGAATTTGAAACCTCTCTCAGGCACAGGCCCCAGCCCTTCACGGTGGATTCTGACAAGAAATGGTTGGTACACTTTTATTGAAAGTGAGTGCACTCTTATAATTTTGGGATTGGAGTCTTGTAAACATGTAAAATTGAAACTGATAGCAGTGGAGGTCTTGCACCTCGATGGAAATGGAACCAATACCGTTCTTCCTCCTCTGACCCCACGAACAATCGTTGCCATCACATTACTGCTGAGCGTCACTACTTTGCAACAATTTGTGAAAAATCTTGGAGTCCTTTGGACTTGCTTGAAGGTATGCACATGGAAGGGCTAACAACATTTGACCCACATTGAACCTTAGTCCACATAACCTTCACTTGACATTGCTGATGGATGACTGGCAATCCTTTTGGCTGTGGTCCCATCAGATCAGAGAAAAGGGGAGGTCCTGTCGAAGGTTAGAGCATGGTCGTACTTTACGAGACATGGTTACTCCGTGAAATGGCAACGAACTGATTAGAAACGGACAGAGAAATGCACTTTTTGGTGAGAAGGGGAGGCCCTGAAGAAGGGACTAGCTTGTCCAAATGGTAAAACAGGACGCCCAGTGATCAGAGAAAATCGGGGAAACTAATGGTTGCGGGAAAATCAGGAAATATCAAGGAAAAGGATAGTGAGAATCCTTCAAACTCATGGACCCCCAGACTTTCGTGTTTCCTTTTTGGCCAGGAAATTGTCCAAAAAGAGGTGTCGAGAGTCCTTGGTGGAAATGTCCACCAAAAACTAGGCACGCAAGCTGGCCTTCATGATGTCTCACAAAATTGGAAAGTTTGTCTGATATGTTCAAATTTGTCAAAAGTGGCTGGGACCCCTGACTGCTAAAATATAATTTCAAATTCACCCATACCTGTTAAGATAGGTGTCAGGGAAAGTGCATTAGAGAAGTCAGGGAATTCCATTTTCACAGATCGTTGATCACGCTGTAAAAGATATGGTCACTTCTCTGATCAAGTTCCCACCTTTCCACTGGTCTTCCCTCCTCCTCCGGGACGCCAGTTTACAAACCCTGCCGCGACTTTAGATGGCAGGTCGGGGCCCCAAGTGAGCATTGATTTTTCCAAGAGGGGACAGGGTTGGGCCAGGTTCAGATACATGGTTGCTACCAACCTGGAGAACCTGGAATACTCATGGAATATTTTTGTGACCTGGAAAACCTGGAAATCTCAGGGATTTTTGGAAAAACCCTGGAAAATTGAAAATTTCCAAAATTTTCCATTTTTGGCACCTGAGGAACATTCTTGTCTTGCCATTTTTGTTTTCATCATCCCATTTTTTTTCTTGACCCATTCGACCAATTCTCTTTCCACCATGTCTTATATTTCTTCAACAACCCATTCTTGATCTTGAACCCATGATCAACCCTGGAAAAAACTGAGAATCCTCCTGGAAAACCTGGAAAACTCAGGGAATTCCAATTTTTCAAAACAGCATCAACCATGAGATAGCTTTAGGTCAGAAAAAAATCACCATTTTTTTCTTGGGGAGTGAGGTGCCCCAATCGAGCATTCTTGCACAAAACGCTCTCTGCCATCCAAAGTCGCGGCAGGGTTTGTAAAATCGCCTCCAGGACCCATCATCAGCAATTTTTCAGCATCACTTGGAAGGCATGCTTGTTTGCAGGGTTTCTGCAACCACCCGAGAAAGTTGCGGAAGGTCGCTTGGGGGGAAGTGCCTCCCAAAATGGATAAAATCACAACTGGCTTGTTTGGTTCGATGGGATTGTAAATGACCATTGAAAGATCTCTCCAAAAATGCCAGAAAAAAGAAGCGATACTTTCATGGAAATTCTTTTGATAGTGTGCTCTACCACAACAATTCTGTCTCCCCATCCCCTCTACGGAGGTCTCCAACCCTTCAGTTGCAAGCCTCTTTTCGCAGAAATTGTTCCATTTGATAAAAGGTCTTCGCAGTGGCCTTGCTGTTGAAGGAAGTGTAGGTGTCTGATGTTTTGGTTGTGAAAAAAGTTTGCAATGAAAGAACCAGGTCCTGATCCTGCTGACGATCTCAGTGACTGGTGTTGGAGTGAGCCAAGCACGAGTGGCCATACTGATGGAGAAGCTGGCAATGGAATGACCGTCGAAGGTGGTGGCCTTGTCTCTGGTGGTGGTTTGACTACCTCAATTAGTGCCGCTGGTGTGTCTGGGAGGACCACAGGGCCCAGCTCATCAAAGCAGTTGCTGGTCAATCCAAGACAGGTTAGTGGTAGACAGGTCCGATTCGACTGAACTCTGGTAAGTTTTGTCATTGTTTTTGCTGTAAACTTTGCCTCTCAATTCAAAATTCCATTCCCAATGAATAATGATCATTCAAATTCATTTCTGTTTTTCATTTTCAGTGCAGCAGATGCATACAGTGGCGAGAAAATTACTCGTGCCATAAGTACATGCGGTTTTTCGTTCTTTCAAAGAAAACTGGGAGAGTTGTGTTGATTTCAGAATCAAGAATTCGGATTTTGTTGCATGGAAATATGCCTCAAATCATTGCTGCAATGCCAATTTTGATGGGATTGAGATTTTCCCGAAAATTCGAGAGATGAGGAAAGCCACCATATGTGGTACAATTAATTTTCTCGCCGCTGTACATACGTTATACTTTCAGGAATCTCCTAGTAGAGGTGGCAACGCACGGGCACGACGAACGGGAAACATTGTGAACAATAATGTATGAAAATAGGCCGTTAACCGTTCGCAAATAAAGTTGTAAATTGTGACGGTTCGTTCCCACCGATGTGGGGCTGGAAGCAGCAGTGACCAGAACCAGTAATCTGTTCGAGTTTTGCTTGATTAAGCCCCACGTTGACAAGGGCGAAAGAAAAGTCACCATTTACAAGTTAGTTCATTTACGAACGGTTGGCGGATATGTTATTGTTTACTAGAAGTGGCAATGATTTTTTAGAATGATAATGAAAATCATTTTTTTGAAAAAATGATTTTCAAAAAATTTTAATTTTTCAAAGATTTTGAAATTTCAAGATTTTTTCTTTTCAAAAAATTTTCAAAAAAAAAAGAGACAAATTTAAAAATTTTCAAGATTTTCAAAAAACATATTTTGAAAAAATGATTTTTGTGACAAATTTACTTTTGGTTTGGGTCTGATGGAAATGTGAGGCAAATTTGGAATCGGCATGCAATCCATCAGGCCCCTTACGTGCAGGGGGTCCTTTTGCAAATTGTGGGAGCTCGTTGATGATGGGAGCATGTGTGGGAGATCGTTGATGATTGGAGCTCGCAACACAAGAGTCCCCAACAAGTTGGTTGGAAACGAAGCCTCCATGCTATCCGCCAGGTCCAAACTCATTTACTGATTGAGGTTGCCCCATTTCAAACTTGTGCTGCTGCTGTTCACTGATTGCACTTTGGGACAATTCACTGATCATTGCTCTTCGGGACTTTTTACTGGTTGCTCTTTATACTCTTTACTTCTTGCTCTTAGGGGCTACAAGGATCCTGTTTTTTTTTGTCTGGCCTACGGGCTTGGTTTTATGCGACCAAAAAAAAAAAAAAACGTGGTCAACTGGGAGCCCCATTATTTCTCGTAGAAGTTACCTTTCAACGTTTTCCTTATCCATTTCAGCGTGGAAATCCACTTCTCAGTTCAATCCGTAACATTCCATGGGAGTTCTCTGATATTGTTCCTGACTATGTGTTCAGTTTAACATCGTGTGCTCTTTTCCTCAGCATCAAATACCACAAGCTCAATCCGGAATATATCCATCAGAGGCTTAAAGAACTTGGTCGGAACTACCAGCTCAGAGTGCTACTAGTTCTAGTTAGTGCTATTAATTTCCTGAACTGTCTGCTTTCATTTGATACATCACTTATTGTACAGTGTAAAAACAAAAAATCTTGATGCAAAGGTGGATAAAATAATGACATTGTTTAGATTTTACAGGCACTCGACTCCGAAAAGAAGCAACACTGAAATGTGAAAAACGCTTGGGAAAATGCATGGAAAACACACAAACGTAAAAAAGCACGTGTAGGTTGCAGGCTATTTTTTGCACTGTACCTACACGGCCAAAAGGGATCCCTACAGGACCAGACAGGATTCCAAAGAAATGTTTGTGCATCTCTGCATTTGTGGGATTTTGCAAAAATGAAAACGGGAGTGTGCGTGAATACCCTCCGAATATGACGGCATGAACTGTGTCAGTTCAGCGTTCTTTATCAATTTCAACGTGGCGAAAATGTCAAGGGCTAAGTGATTTCGTCCACACCAGCAGAGGATTGATTCGGATCAGTTCTGTTGATGGCTGCTGCTAACTATACAACCTGGGCCAAACTCAACGAGTTCTGAACAGCATTCAACGGGGATGCCGTTGAATGTTGGTCCGAGAGCTGCAGCTGCATGGATAGAAATTCTTCCCAACTTCTTGTTGGTGAATCATTGGTGACATTTAAAAAAGCCATCCGTGGTTGTAAATTTGAAGAGTGGCCCATTTGCTCGTAAAGTCGTTACCCTCTCCTCACTTGACCCACATTCGTATCAGCTTCTGAACAAAAGAAACATCGCAGGCATGGGTCATGCATAACCGGAAAATTGTGTCTCTTTAGTTATTGTTGATAACCAATGAGTCACCAAGGCACTGTGAATGGGGCACTCCACAAATGGGTATCATATCTGATTGGTGTTGTTTGTCAGAGGAGGTGCCTTGTTCCTTCTTGAAGCAGTTGTTGGCTCAATGATTAGGATGTCATGTTTACATGGTCGTTTTTCATAGACTCTTTGTCAAATACGTTGCCGATACTGTGAATTTGATATTGTTCCAAACAGGTATTTTTTACACTTAACCGTGACCAGTAATGTAAGATTTTTTGGGAGCAAGATACTCCAAAAACGCATAATTTCAAATGAACGATCGGCAACCATTTTGAAGATCCAAGTTGCACAGCGATACATTTTCCAGGGCAATATAACCTGACTGATGCGTCTTGGTCATATGCAAAACCTGTCCTTTTTTCTTGATTACAAAGCCAACCAAACATGCCCAAACCCTCTACCCTTACCTCTATTGTTCGTTATCAACGTTTGGATTGTGAGTTTGGATTCGGACTGCCCAGGCCCGGGCTACCCCAGCCGTCGAGTTTTGTACCCACGAATGCATGATTTAAGTTCTTTTTTCCGTACACATTGCAATTTTGCCGGCTTGATTTCCTTGTTCAGGCTGCTGCAATAATGTCCTGTTCTTTCTCTTGCCTCTTCTGGTCCTATCTCTAGATTGACGTCAAGGATCCGTATCATACTCTGAAACAGTTGACAAAGATGTCCCTACTTGCCAACGTCACTCTGATGCTTGCCTGGAGCTCCGAAGAAGCTGGTAGCATCGTCGAAAAGTACAAAATCTTTGAGAATAAACCACCCGATATGATAATGGAGAAAAATGAAAGCTCTGTCTTTCTCAGGGTTGGTTGATTCTTTGCAGTAAATTGGCATAAAAAATAACTGGAGAAGTTGAAAATTCCCTATGGTTGGAGCAATTTTTTCCAAAAACATTTCCAAATTTTTCCAAT
>JASGXE010020784.1:0-30712 GCA_030068105.1 Sinentomon sp. SZTP_YWyxl
GACCTATTGTTTCTCCAGGATGTCAAAGTGTTCTCCATCGTTGTTCCTGCACATCGTTATGCGTCGCCATGTGCTTCGGGACATACGTAGGCCATCCCAAAAGTTATAATTTTTCAGCATACCATGAGAACGCGTTAACCAATGTGCATGATTTTTGGATGCTAAATAGTACTACCCCTTGGGATACATACTGCCAATTCATATGAAGTTTGGACTACTTTTGTAGACAGAGTGCTCTATTTTGTGCAGTTATGTCAACAGCCGTGGCAGAAGTTGTTGAAATTTCATCAAAAACGTGATTTGGACAGTGATCAAATTTTTCACGCTGCCGAACCATTCTCTGGCCGAAATTCACCGAACTTTGCAGGACACTTTAGGCCAATGTTCACCATTATATGGCACAGTTGGAAGGTGGAAAAGAGAATTTGAGGGTAGTAGAGAGGGGCTTGAAAAATTAAGGACTTGAAACCATGCAAAGCAGTCAGAAAGCAGGTCATGCACATCACTTTCTTCGACTGGCAGTGAATTTTGGTGGATCACCCTGTTCCATTGGGCACCACTGTGAATGGTGAATCCTGCAAGATGGTCCTGCAGGAGAAACTCCGACATGCTTTCAGGAAGAAGAGACCAGGGCTCCTCGAAGAGGGAATCATCCGTCTGCACGAGAATGCACCGGTTCGCAAGACGAAAGCGATCGTTCAGCTTCTGGACCTGTGGGAGTGGGACACCTTGTTGAATTCTTCCAATTCTCATAATTTGTCATCGCTGGACTTCTTCCTGTTCGCCAAGATGAAAGAGCCTATGAGGGGATGCGATTCAAGTCAGAATATGGAATCAATGATGCTGTGACAGCATCCCAAAAGGCCCTGGCCAAGGCTGGTGACAGTGATGTTGTCATGTCCCTGCCCCACCGCTGGCAGGCATGTCTCGACCACAGTAGCAACTGCTTTGAGAAGTGAATGGGTGGGCCTTTCATGACCAAGCGAGTTCATTTCATTTTATTTGCATTTCTGGAAAATGAGGAGCAATACTTAAGACTTTTGGGATGGCCCTCGTATTTTGCAGTATTGCAGGGGTCAATGTACCGAATGCTTCCCGAACTGATTGGCGAACTGATTCCCTAAAGTTCCTATCCGCTTTGTTGCATTGGCTCTGATAATTTGTTTTTTTTTTCTTGGGCAAGGGCAAGTAAAAAAGAAAAACATGAAGCTATGGCCGCCAAGAAGCTATGGCCGGCAAGAAGTTATGGCCGCCAAGAAGTCCAGATTTGACAACATGCGATAATTCTCTACGGAGCTTCATCAAGGAGATTGTTTCCCTGCACAGATACAATACGACTCACCAAATGCGCCTATCAGTTAGGGAAGCATTCGGTACATTGACCGGTCCAATGCTGAAAAATATGTCCCAAAGAACATGGCAACGCATAACGATGTGCAGGAACGACAATGGAAAACACTTTGATATCCTGGAGAAACAATAAGTTAGTGTAAAGGGACTTTTGGCCCACCCTATAGAATCGGCTGGCAATCTCAGAAAATTCATTTTTTGCCTAGTTTGGCAGATAATTGGGTGAAAATATTGCAAAAATGCATTCAGCGCTAGGTATATATGACTTGTAAAAGTGACCTTGGAAAATGTGATGCTGTTCAAAAACTACTTGAGATAGAGTCAAATGGTTTGAAAATTCTGAAAGAAGAGATTTCAGCCTTTAAGATAGGTACAATAAACAAAATCGACTTTTTTTTGCAAAAAAACAACTTTGCCAAAGGTACCCCCCCTTAATATGTAGATGATGGAGGACCAGACAAACAGAAATGGGGGCTCACGGGGGCAAGAGATGGGTGGGGGTTGGGAAGTTAAATTAAAGAATGCAAACATCTTTGTATTATTTGCTGATACACTTGCTTATATTTTATTTCATTTTCTTTGCATGTTTTTTTTTCTTGTTCTCTTTTTTATGAAACTTGTAAGAAAAGGTTGAAAAACAATGATAATAATACACAAATTTAATATAATACCAACAAACAAACAAACAAACAAACAAATGAATGAACAAGAATGAAAAAGTAACTAGATGCAGTCATATGAAGCAAAAGATGGAAAAGGCTGAAGATAATTGAAATAGATAAGAGATATGATCAGTGACATGATGAGGAAAAGGGATAAAAACAAGAGAGAGATGAGAGAGGAGGAATCTGCAAGCTGAATGATTTGTGTGAGTGATGAAAGGAGAATGATATGCATTGTGATCCATCTGCTGCCCCCATAAAAGACATGTCATCCTTGTGATGTGACCACACAATACGCACAAACAAATTGTACTCAATGAACTCATATGACAATTCCATGAGTGACGATATGGGAGGGAGAAGATAGGGGAAGGTACTTATCTTTATTTGCTTTGTTTTGTTTGTGAACCTAGCGTTTCAGCAATGAAACTCATTCGCTTTCATTTCGTTTCGTATGCTGACCACAAGTCCTGCTTCCCAAGAGAAAAAACACAATCCCAGTCCAATCCTATCCTCCAGCACCCAGACATGGGGAAAGGGAGGTCAGGATGGGCGGACAGAAACAGACAGAAAGAGACAGACTGATGAAGAAAGAGCAATGTCAGCCAACCATTCAGCAGACAGATGCGTAACAATGAATTGAGCAACAAATGAACAAAAATAGTCAATGAACAGCCGTGCCTCCTGCATCAATTTGCTGTCAGCTGGATCACATATTACCCACCGAATTAAAAAAGCGTCAGAGTAAACAAACAGAACACCGAGCGAGATGACACAACATCAACAACAAATGCATTTTATCATCAATCAATCATGTCAAGACTAAAAAAGCAAAAAAAAATGCAAAAATGCAAAAAATATAGCAGCCATTGATTTGTACATTTTGGCATAAGAACAAAACGAGGAGGTGCTTGCTGGTCAACCAATCAATCAATAAAACCAACCAACCAATCAGACCAATCGAATCAATCCGAAAAAGCAAAGAACAAAAAAGAAAAGACGGTTGCCCACGTGAAGGACATGGAACAGCAAAAGTAACTGTTTATGAGTGGAAATCAGTAAAACAGCATCCAAAAATAAAAATAGGAAATCAAAAATATCCAGTCCAATAAAATGGCCATTAATGGCGGCCAAGCGAGGTACTGACAAATAAAAAACGTGCTATGGCAACTGAAGAGAATGGCAACTTGGATAAACCAAAACCTGTCTTTAGTTGAGGGCTGGTAAAGCAAAACAAAAAGACATAAAAATGCAATCTATTTCCGTAAAATGTTTAAAAAATTAAAGGAACAATTTGGCAATCTCAATATCGAACAATCATTTTTCATTCATCAAATATATAAAGATATATCCAAATGTATATAACTGTGATATCATAGATACAAGCATACCTACATATGATAAAAGCATGGTACGCAAAAGGAATATCAAGGCAAAAAAGATTTCGACAACACTGGTCCAGCGAAAAAACAAAAATAATTGCAAAAAAAGGAAATTGAAAGAAGAGAAGAAAGTGATGCCTGGTTGTTGAAGATCTGCATTGGCTCCCTTCCTCCTGCCCTGTTCTGTCTTGCCTCATCCCTTCACCTTGACCCGTGAGCGTGGTCCCCATCCCTATCTCCCTCTGGCCCGGTGGTCCTCGGTCCGTCCGTCTCTCTCCATCTAAATGTAGCACACCTTACTACAGCTGCACTTCCTGATGATCTCAATCTCCTTGGTGTATTTGGTTCCATCGTTGCAGATCAAGCGTAGTTTACGCTTCTTTGTCTTCTTAACACGACAGCATTGCTCTCCACAACCACCTTCGCACGACGAGATCTTGATGGCCTTACGAGATCGACAGCCGTTCTCAACAAAGTAGTCACGCTTTTGAACTTTGTGACAAGTTGGAGCTGGAATCAGTGATGAAATTTATGTGAGATGAGATGAGTAGTGTAGGTAACGATCAGGTTGTGAAAAAAAGGAAAAAATGCAAATGTCATCATGCCAAAACCAATGAATTTAAGACATCTCACTTTCAAATGCCTTTTGAAGAATGAAGATGCTGTACCCTCACAAGACACAGGCATGCACCCGTGACCGATCTTGAGAACCACTCCACTCGTGACTGATATCGCACGTTGACAAGATCCAGATGAGCAGTTAGGTCCTTAGCATACGAGCAGTGAGGCAGCTCTACTAGATTCACAACATCAAATCGATTCAATTTGGGGGGAGAGGCTACGCTGACAGGCTCTGGTTGTTTGCGTGAATTTTGGTAGACTGCTGCTAAGCTTCATGTCCTGTCGTGCCGGCCGGCCGGCCGGACATATTAGAAGACGCCGATGATGGTCCGCCATTACTCAGAGTCGGAATGGATTGCCACGAAAAAGAAAGAGAAAAAACCCCTCTGCATAAACAATGTCAGAGAAACGTAGACAATTTTGTTCGTAAACAAGCATCACAAAAACTTCAAAAGCATTTTCAGTTTGAGAGATTCAGTTTGAGCTTAGGAAGATTAGGTTGGGGCAGAACATTCTTTCTTCTGCTAGCCTGGTAAGGTCCATCCCACATCTCCACCTCTCAAAAAGGAAGAGAGGGCAGCAAGTTCTCTTTTGAAGGTCTGCCATAGAAGTGTAGGCTCCGCCTCTTAAAACCTGGCACCAAATCTAATCAAGGAGAGAGGGACACATAGAAACTTTGTTTCAGAGAGCAAGTGCCCCGACCTCAACCCCATCTTCACCAAGGATCGAATTCGATTTGTCACCTGGGAACTTTAGAGCATGTTGTTTCAAATAAATAAATAAATAAATAAATAAATAAATAAATAAATGAATAAAGCCCAAGGGGCATGCGAGATAAAGTCTTATGCTAGTCTTATATCGAAAGAGAGACACAGAGACAGAGAGAGAGATTGGCTTACCTTTTTCACAATACTGTCCGCTGTATCCTTGGAAGCACTTGCACGAGAAGCCAACGGCATTGGGTTTGAGCTGGTGCTCACTTTGAGAAGAGGAAAAGGAGGATGAGAGGTGATTGAAGAAGGGCAGAGATGAATCTGATTTTGGTTGTTGTCTGTCGATGCATTTGCCGTACTTGCATTTGTTCTTGCCAGCAGTGCTACATGATGACGATGGCAGATTGTTCTGGTTACTCCTGATGTCAGTTGCACCTGTGGCCGTGGCCGGATGCACCTGTACCACCTCACCACCTGTGAGGTTGGTGTCGCTGTGCATGGTAAACTGGTCCAGCGTCCCTTTCGAAACAGAAGACTGCTTCTGTGGCCGCTTGGCTGGCCTCTGTTGTGACAGCTGATGAAGCTGGTGCTGATGTTCGTTGCTGTTCCAGCCGATTCCCGTTGTTGTCTCCTCTTGCTGTTGGTTTTGATGTTGAAGATTTGACCTGCCCTCATCATCCAACCCATCCACGTAGCCATTGACATGGCTGTGGCTGTGGCCAACACCACTGCTGATTGTGTAGGTTGGCTTTGAAAGAGTGCCTGAATCGACGCTGTCCAACAGGTCCAATGTGGTGTCTGCAGGCCCTTTCTGATAGCGTCTCCCAGATGAAAAGGGAGAACGTGTGATGACAGCTTTGGTTGTTGTGGTCAAGGGAGGTGGTGGTGGTGGTGGCGGTGGTTGCAATAAGAATGATGTGTACTTGTTCGTTTGCTCTTCTTGAGGTGCTGCACATCCTGGTTCAATCATGTGTCGTTTTTTAACGCTCAAGAAATCGATCTCCTTATGATTTATGATGGTCTTCACCAAACAACCTGCACAACACACAGAGAAATAAAATGAGTTTTAACACAAGTGAAGCAGTCTAATCAATCCACTCGGAAATCATTAAAAAAATAAAAAAATCACCAATCAAGCTACAATTCTGCAGGCTGAGAAGCCTTCCAATTCCTCTGACAAGAAGTGTTGCCAGGAGGTGGCAATGGTGACAGACGATACCAAACACTGAAAAGATATTATTCTGGACATTATGTTTCTTGCAAGTGGGGTGTGTGTGTATGTCATCGGAACAGTTGAGAGTGAAAACACAGTGGAAAGAAGAATATCTCAGACAGAAACAGCAGTTAGCCTGCATTGACACATGGCCCATGGGTCATTTTACATTTGACATTGAAGAGAATCAACTCTAAACAAACTCAACGACAACTATCCTATCAACAGCCAATCAGCCTAGCACCTAATGAATAAGATGTCCTGTTTGCCATTCCTCCTACCTCATCTCAGTGGTGTAAAACAAAAAGAAAGAAAAAACAAACTGCATGGATGCCTATTCCTGTTCCAAAATAACTGAATGACCTGTTGACCATCACACATTGACCACTTCTTTAACAAACACAAAAGTACTTTCCTGGACACTCATCAAGGCGTGCACAAATTTGATGCACAGCTTCCTTTGTATTAAATTTAGAACTTCCTATCTACATCCTTCTTGACAGGGAGCACACACAAAAGATGCAGGTTTCTTCTTTGCCCCTCCAGCACATTGTAAGATTATATCAGAGCTTCTTTCACTTCACCAAAGGCTGTGCAGTGCATGAAAATGCTGCAACATGACTATGCAAGGCGTGGTCGAAATAATGATTCACACGTAACATGTGACGACACTGGATGGGTTTTAACTGGATTGGATGGCTCATCGACCAACATCAACAAAAACAGTGAGAGAGTTAAAAGTTGATGAGTCAAAAGTTGCTGGTTTTTGGTCTGGGACCTTATTCAAATCAACCTGCTAAATTTGGAAGCTGCTAAGCTAGCAGCTTCTTAGCAGGACGATTTTGGCAGGTTGCAAGCAGGCCGCTGGCAGGATGAAAGTTCTTATTCAAACACACTGTGCGACTGCAGACGCAGAAACGCACGGAAACAGAAGCGTGAGGCGAAGAATCAAGTTGTCTTTTATGACCCAGTTTATCGACTTGGCCCAGTAGCTCAGTGGTAGCGCTTCCGCCTGGCAGTTCAGAGGTCCCGAGTTCGAATCCCGGACAAAGCGAAATTTTTCAAAGTTCATTTTTCGTTGGATTTGGCAAAAATCAAGCTGAATAATTGTTCACCAACAGTTTTGAAATGTGGATTTTGGCAGTGTGTTGCGGGCATGATAATGTGTGCATGCACTTGTCAAAGGATCAAGAAAATTCTGTCGAACGCTGCCGTGAACAGAATTTTCATCGTTAGGTTGGTAACCTTGCCTGCCCAAAAATCATTTTATACTTTTTTTGAAGCCGCGATTGATGCGATTAAAGAAGGGTTTTTTACCAAAAGGTTGGCAATTTTGCAGTTTACAATCACACATATCTCAGGATGTGAAAGTTAGGTACCAAAAGGACGAAGACACTAGAAGGCTGGATAAACCGCGCCCCCCACATTTGAAAATTATTTTTTTCTAAAATTCACAGAATAAACTGCTGTGTTTTGTTGTCATCCAAATAAACGCAAAATTCCTCCAAAATGTTGGGGCTCGACTGTCCCCTGCAGTCTGCACTCGTGATCCACTGCTACTCTGCCCTTTGGATCTTTTTGTGCACATTTTTACTGTTCTTTGTCTTTGAAAGTTCTTGCCTTTGAAAGACCATCGCAGAGACGGAATTTTCGGCCCTTGGCTTCTCAGGCCGATGAGCCGATATGTGTCGTTTTTTGTTTTTGCAGGCCTACGTCATCAGAAATGGTTTTTCTCGAGTCAGCCCGCAGAATGAAAGTGCAGACTTCCCTTTCCTGGCTGTTTGGCGGCCCCGGCCGGCGGTGCACTTCAATACCTCCTCTAATTTTATCATTCCACAACTGCAAAAGGCATATCACAGCAACGATAAACATTGCGAAGCCAATTTCAAAATTCATGGGCACAAAGTCTCAAAAATATTTCACATTGGCATAATTATCACGACACATGTAGGCTACCTAGATATCCTGAAACGATAAATTAAGTTCACAGTTAGATTTCCATTATTGAGAGGTGTGGGAACTTCTTGCAACGGAAAAGGAGCAAGTTGGTGTCTGCCAAAAAGGAGCGCAAACGAGGCAACAACATTTTCTTTTGTCTCAATCACAGTCAGTGCGTCGTCAAAATGCAGCGAATGCTCAAATGTTTTCAATAGTGGGGGGGTGCGACCTTTACAGATACTGGACGCCGATTCAAAATCTCCAATCTGCTGCGGGCTGCGACAAAGAAAACCAATTAAAAAAGTTCGCGGCGCAGTGTTGCGTTCGGTGGCTCAAGCGATGCATTCACGGCTGTTGTGCGGGTGCTCCGGGTTCGATTCCCGGCAAGGGATTATTTTGCAGATCGCATGCTGCAACCGCACAAAGTGAACTTTCAGGATCTTGAGGGGCCGTCTTGCATTCTTCATTTTGAACACCCAAAAAATACAAAAACTGTTTTTGAACACGGAACAGAGAGATTGCCACCACCGAACACCATTGGAATGAAAACCAAAAATAAAAAATATGTTGCAGAGTAAATCATGCATCAATGCAAAAAAAGAAAGCTCCTCCAACGGTAAAATAAAAAAAAAATCACGCAGAAAAGCAAAAAAGAACCACGCGAAATTCATAAAAAAAATCAGCAGAAAAGCAAAAAAGAACCACGCGAAATTCTTTCGATTCGTGAAAGGGCTTAGCAGGACTTTAGAAGCGGTCCGAGGCGCCTCTAACTTTTAAACATTGGTCAGATTGGAGGTGCTGCTAAGTTCCTGCTAAGCCTGAGAAGCTGCTAAACTCCTGCCATCATCCTGCTAAAGTCCTGCTAATTTAGCAGGTTGATTTGAATAAAGAAAATGAAACTTAGCAGGTCGGTAGCAGGACTTTAGCAGCTACTAAGCTTAGCAGGTTGATTTGAATAAGGTCCCTGGTTAACAGAGGGAATTGCCTGATTTGATATTGATATTGTTTGCCTGATGTAATAGTTCTTTGCTCCACAGTGTTTTTCCATTTCCTTTTCTCTTACCATGAAAAGCAGAGACGTTTCTCAATTGCCATCGACTGATTGCACGTTTAGCTACTTCGGGTGGTATTCCTCCCAGATAGAGTGGTGTTGTGATCTTCAAATAGTCCTTCTCTCCTTCGTTGACAATTGTTCTCGACAGGCCTTTGTCAACACGAAGGGTGAAGTTCTTCTTTACTGCAACCAGCTCAATCAAGTGTTCTCTGCCGTCGGAAACTGTTTCATAGCTGAAGGAGGTAGGGGAAAGGAGACAATGAGTTACGGAAGAGAAGAGAAGCTCACAATGAATATGCAAGCTGTACACGTAAAGCCACAAAAAATAACAAAATTGTTTTCAAAATAATCAAGAGATAATACCATCCAAAAATTAACAAATTCTTCCAAGGAATCGACTGAAACATGTCCAGGAAAAGTCCAATTCCAATTCAACAAAAAAAAGAAATGAAAAAAATTCAGAAAGGCAAATCCTCACAAACAAAATGATAGTTTTTATTCAAAGTTTGTAATGTACGAATAAGAGAGAGAATGAAAAAAGAAAAAAAAACTTCCACGAACAGAAAAGACAAAAAACCAAGTTCGATTAGGTACCTACCTGATTGATTATGATGACATTTGATGAGGGAGGGCTTGAATGGGTTGGATAGGTTGCTTGCTCGCCAGAAGTAATGAATTGAATACCTGCATTATGCCAGTAAGAAACCCCAGGAACGATACTACAATGCAGGACCACACTTGGAATAAGCAACGCAACCACCCAAACACTAGTAAATGGGGGAGCCAAACTATGACTGCTGGAGCCGAGTTGTTCAACCAAGTGGTTGAATGAGCTGAACTGAACTGCAACTGAACCAACCTGAAAATGGTTGATGTCGGATAGTTTCCAACATCAAAGCTGACTCTGATTCGTCCTTTGAACAGTTCAACAGCCAAGTGTTGACTTTCCCCATCGTAGAGCAGCACTCCTGTCTCCCTGTCTGTTTTTATGATCAGAGTGACATTTGCTTCCGGTCTGGTGATCAGTGGTAGCATCTCGACAAAAGACGATGAACTATCAACAACACGGATGCTGGTCAGGTGTTCACATTTCTTACCTGGACAGGTCGGGATTTGATTTGATTACGATAAGTGAAACAAACATTGTTATCGGAACAAACGAACATCACAAAAGGAGAAATGAGCATACAATAAGCAAGTGAAACCCAACTACAAGGAGAGTGAGAGAGTCAATAACAAACACAACTGTGATGTTGCGATTTATGAGTGTTTGCCGATGGACGACTTGGTCGGGGAGACAAGGGCAAACACTAACAATAGCCGATTCTCAAGACCTTCTACCAACACCTCAATTGAAATAGGCTTAGGTAAGAAAAGAGTTTCGAATTTGAATTTCATCCCTTAATTAATTTGCATGGATAACTCCAGTGCAAAATTGACATGGAGAATGGACCAGTTTCTTGGCCCATGCACAAGCGATTCAGATTGAGATTATTAAAAATTAACAGGTGAATATTTGGTGTGATTTGGGTTGAAAGACTTCAAGGCAATTTCCAAAAAAGTTAGTCGTGTCTTGATGCACTTGAGAACATTGTCGGTGAGAATATTCGAAAAGAATGAGCAATGAGTTTTCACTCTGCCTAACAGACAATGCCAAAATAGTCCTTGCGAATTAAAAGAAATTATTATTATTATTAATCATTTTGTAAAATGTCGCCTTTGACTGCAGGATTGCCGCACCCATAGAGAAATTCAAATTAATGCATGCCAAAACAAAATGCCACCGAGACCTCAAAAAATGGGCCAACAAACAATTAATGCACGTCGCAAAAAATTCCATCAAAATGGGATTGTGCTGATAAAGAGGGGAAAGGAAGCAGAGGCGAAACAGAAAGATCTAAAAAGGACAGACAGATCAGCAGAAGAAAAAGAACAATAGGAAAGGGCAATCCGCATTTCATTTTGTTTTGTTTTCTGCCCAGTCAGTGAGCCAGGCCTGGCTTACCTGAGTAGCCGTCATGACACTTGCAAACATAGTCCGATGAAGAGAGAGCAGATTGAGGTTGGAAGCAAGTTCCATGCTTACAATCATGATCCTGACAGGGTGACGTCTGTGGATAGAGCATAGCAACAGAAGGACCTATCTCACAGTATTTGCCAGAGTAATCACCAGAACAACGGCAAATGTAATCGTCAACACCATCAACACACGTTGCATTGTTCTGAAACAAAAGAGAGGGAGAGAGAAGAGATAAAGGAAAAGATGCTTTCAACATGCGTGAACATGTTGCAATTTGAGTCCCTGCGTCCATTTACTGGGCCTTTTGGTGGCAAAAAATCACCAAAATCAGGGAGTAACTGGCCAAAAATTAGCAGATGCACGAGTTCTTTGGATTTGCAGCAGATGGAATTGGTTGCACACGCTCATTTATTTCTAATCTTTGTTATAATTTTTGCAACATTTATTTATTTCAATCTTCCTATCACGCACACTGGCAGAGGAATTTGTTTGCATTCAGGCAATAAGTCATTGAGGAGATACAACTACACTAAACTTTACAGAGCAGACAGCAAACGACGGCACATTGCGAAAAAATGAGACAAAATGAAGAAAGAAAAGTAAAGATTGAAGTGTGCTGTGTTGATTAAACTTTTGCTTTTTAAACTTTTGAATTTTCCTTGGCATTTAAACTTTATTTTGAAATCTCAGGAAACTCAAAGAAAAAGACGGGAGAAAGCAAGGAACTGAAAGAAAAAGTTCTTGGAAGAAAAGGAATGGAAAGAAATTGAGCCAGGTTGCAGGAAAGGGACAAAAAACAAGGGAATGAAAAAAATTCAAAAAAAAATAAAAGAAGGGATGAGCCAGTCAGCTGTTAAAAAGACAGTTTATTCAAAAAAAACAAAACGGTGACACAATGCATTGTAAGTTGTGAAAAAACCCCAAAAACCCTTCATCCTTTGAGCAAGTTCCTCCGTTCTTGCAGGGAGAAAACACTTTGCAAAAATCAATCTCCTTCTCACAGAAATCGCCTACAGTAAAAGGGGAGAAAAAGATAAGTGAGAAAAGAGAATAAAAACCATTGATTTTTATTCTTGTGAATCCATCGCCATCTCTATGTCTGCATCTTCCAGTTCAGAACCAATTTGAAAAAGGTTCAATAAATTCGGTTCTTTTGTTTAAACAGAGGACAACTGTGCCCATGAGCACAATAACACATGAACGAAAGATTGATGAATTGAGCAGATTTCCTTAATCCTTTCCTTTCTTTGACAAACGATGAGCACAGATTGGATTGCAGTGTTAAACTTAATTGTAAAAAATTTGTTTCGTGCCATTCCATACACTTTTAGTAAGTTCAGTTCTTTTAGCTGTTGGTTAGGAAAAGGCTTGTATCAATCGATTCTTACTCTTGTCCCTCTTTGCTTTTCAGAGTCAGAATAATTTTTTCCAGTGTTAAGACAATAATTTACCAAAGACCTGGAGAAGAAGAACCTCTGTGGAAGGTCCATTTTCTAAGCTAATCATGGGGAATGTGATGTGACTTCAATTGCAATGTTAATATTCGTGTAAAGAATCCGTCAAAGATCGCGAGTGCGGACAGTTGCAATCAAGTTCAATTGGGTCTTTTTTAAATTCGTTTTTTAAATTCGTGAGTTCGTGGTTTTGTGGCATTTTCAAAAGTTGATTCCGATAACGAATTGAAATCTTCTGTCATGGGTGACATGACCTTTGGTTTTGGTCGTCCCGGTGACTTTTGGTACACATGTTACTGGGCACTGGGCGAAGTGGTTTAATTTCGGAAAAAGAGACTCTCTTACATTTCCCACAGAATTCAAAATCTGGGCTCTCAAATCACACATCTAATTCAATTAGGTGGTCTACATTCAACAGCATACCAATCATTCTTCCATCTCCCCCATTTTCATCATTTCATCCTCGACAATTTCCATCTTCAAGGGGCGAATGTGAAATCACTTATTGAAACAGTGTGAAAAATCTTTCTGGACAAATGATAAAACTCCATTTCCAGCAGTCTCTATCTGTTGCCTTCCTTCTTTTCCACCCTTGATCCAGCCACTTACCTGAGCCTCTCGTCAAAATGGTAAGAGAACTTGTGGTGTCACTCACTGTTGTTTACAAAACAACATCACAGCAACCCCAATTGAGCTACAGTCTTGGTAATTTTTTTTTTTCATTCTTTTACACACCTCCCATCCCATCCCCATCCCATCACCACACGTGTTTCATAACAGATGAGTGCCACCAGCACAGTTAACCATCTCCATTCTTGTGTTGCCTGAGAGTGCTCTTCACATTAATTCACCCGTAGGCCATAACACCGTACCACTCCATCACTTCAAAGTCCTCAATGTAGGTGCCCCTGTCTTAAAAAAGTGAGCCGAGCCTACTCAATCCAACGACTGGCCATCCATTTTACCTGCCTGGCTCCCCCTATCCCCCCATCTCCCTATCTCCCTTTCCCTGCCTTGCTCACTGCCCTCCCTTCTCACCTGTGAATCCTGGTCTGCATTTACATTCATATCCTTGAATCAGGTCATTGCACGTTGCTCCATTCTTGCATTTGTTACCAATACAGTCGTCTATGTTCTTCTCACAACGGTAGCCTTCAAAACCAGCTGCACATTTGCATCTGAATTAAGAGGAAGAAAACAATAATTCAATTCAATTCAATAGACAACAAATAAACAAGAACAAAATAGGGAAATCAGAATGACAGGAATAAAAAGAAGTGAAAAGAGTATATTATAGGGGGGTTGGTTCAAATTTAAAAGAACACAAGTTTTCCAAAATAAAAACAAAAACAAAAATAAAAAACATGATTCCATTCAATGCAAACGTTTCACTTGGTGTGGTCAAGTGGTATTTGAGTCCTGGTGATGTGACCAAAAAACGACGAAAAGAAAGAACAGATTTAAGTACTTCAATGAATCAGGGGATCAGGTAGGGCAAAGATTTTAAGCTCACAATCATCCAATTCAGAAAGGAGGTCAAATTCAACCCAAAACACATGAAAATGAGTTTTTTGGCATTTTTCATTTGCAAATGAGAGTTTTAAAACATGGTAGAGATGTACCAGCCTGAAGATGAACATTTTCCAGCAAGGCCAGAATAGCTGTTTTTTATCTGCCTAAGCATCTGGAGGGCCTCTCTGGGAAAAGCAAGCTGAAATTCAAAATGGCCAAAAGTGGCAAAAATTGGTTTGATTTCAATATTTTTGAAAAAGCAAATGAGAAAAAATGTTCATGAGATTATCTCAAATGCTACACAGCTGGAGCTGCCAATGGCTCGGCTCCTGCTACAATTTCGTGGCCTGTTACCCACCCTGAGGATAGAGAGAAGATGTGCTGAAATGACATTCTACGGTCACCATCACACATTTATGACTGAACAATGTCATTTGTGACTGAACAAACAGGTGGCAGAAAAATCCTCTGCATGCGTTTTGTAGGCTGTTCAAGTTCCACCTGGCTTTAGCATGTTGCACTGGCCCAAGAGTTTTCCTTTCTTGAACTCTTTGACAATTATCTTTCAATGAAAGGTGCATATGCTGTTTCAAGTTGTTTGCATACTCATGTTAATGATTTTTTAGAGATTGTAAAAAAGTAAGGCAAACTCAAAATTATTGTCATTCTTCTGGCGATGCATTCAGCAGTTTAATGCCCACTTTAACAGATATAAGCCGTTTGTCAAATGGCTCCCTGCGCATATTGCAAATTAATGTCCGTGGAATTAGAAGCAAAGTTAACGGGTTTTCGAGCTTGATCACTGTCATTGAACCTGATGTTTTCATTCTTACTGAAACCTGGCTTAGTGGTGAGATCCTCGATAATGAGGTTTTTCCTCCTGGTTTTAATATTTTTTCGGCGGGATCGTAATTTACATGGAGGTGGGGTTGCTATGGGGATATGATCCTCAATTCAGGCCGAACTTCTGTTCGTTGGGAAAGAGCATGAATTTCTTGAATGCAATATCAAGGTTGGTGATGACCAAGCTAGCCCCTTACCAGTCATTGGGGCTTATCGTCCTCCGGCTTCTGGAGGGGAAATTTTTGCCTCCATGGAAGAATCACTAATTAAGGTGGGTATCGGGTTGAAAATACTGAAGAAATTTGTCACAGGTGACGACTTCAATCTTCCGCATGTAAACTGGAATTCCTTGTCCGTGCCCTGTGGGTCACCTAACAAGGCCATTTCCATCAAAGCTATTTCTTTTCTGCAAGATTTCCATTTGGAGCAGGTGGTTAAAGTGCCCACCCGTGTAACTCAGTCCGTGTCAAGCCTGTTAGATCTCTTTCTGATTAGGCCAGCAAGTATCTCTCAAGATGTTGTAGTTATGGATGGCCTTAGCGACCATCAGCTTGTTTTTGTTGATTTATGTCTCACACTCAAGGCGGCCTCTGATCTGTCTGTACCTAACTTCTCCTTCAGTTTCCAGCGTGTTAATAGAGGTTTAATTAGTTCCTTTCTCCTTGATGACTTAGATCAATTTCTCTATCAAGCTTGTCCATTAGTTGATGTTGAGCAATTATGGGAGTTGTTTAGAAAAATTGTGTTTGTTCGCCAGTCTTCTGTACCCATTGTTAAATGCAAAATACGCTCTCGTCCAGTATGGTTTGACAGGAATATCAGGAACCTTGAACATAGATGTAAGCGCAAATTCAGAACGAGGGGTCAATCGGAAAAGCACAAAGAAGCTTATAAATCTCTCTTTTTGGAATTGATTGCTGCCAAAGATGTTGCGCAAAATCAATACATCACTAGACTGTGTTTTGATGGAAAGCAAAACAATTATAAGAAGTTATGGCATTTGGTATCTGAATCCAAAGGGGGTAGGAAATCTATTGGAGGATTATTTGATGGTCAAGGAAATATTGTGCACTCCGATATTGAAAAAGCCAATTTGCTGAATGGGCACTTTGTTAACATATTTGCACCTTCCACTCTTTTGTCATCACCCCATTCTCCAATGACTGGGCGTGATCAGCATCTAGAATTTATCCGTGACTTGGCATCGGTTTCTAAGGTTGAGAGCTGGATCAGAAAGATGCCCAATTCCAGTTGTGTGACTACTGATGCCTTTTCTTTTAAATTTATTAAGCTATTTCCATCTATTTTTGCCAAGTTTCTTGCCTTGATTATTCAAAAATCTCTCTATCTTGGTAAACTGCCAAGTAGGTGGAAGCATGCACTCGTTTGCCCAATTCAGAAAAAAGGTGACCCACGATCCCCCACGTGTTATCGACCGATAAGTCTTCTGGTTACCTTTGTCCAAACCAACATGGTTTCCGACGAGGGTTTTCTTGTGAGACACAATTGGTCAGCACCACTACCCAATATTTATCTGGGTCTTGAAAATTTGAAAAGGGGGCCAAGTGGATGCAGTGTTTATTGATTTTGAGAAAGCTTTTGATTTAGTCCCGCATTCTGCTTTCCTTATTAAACTGAGGGGGTTAGGAATTAATGAGGTGGTGCTGGATTGGATCAGGGATTTTCTCACCGATCGTACGCAGCAAGTATCAGTGAACAATTGTTTTTCTGGGATGGGTGAGGTGTCATCGGGGGTTCCCCAGGGGAGTGTCCTTGGCCCTACATTGTTTTCCATTTTCATAAATGATCTCCCTGGGAAGCTTCAATGTCAATCTTTCTTGTTTGCTGACGACTGTGTTATAGTGCGGGAGATATCTCAACTTCCTGATACAATGCGGCTTCAAGCTGATCTGATCGAGCTGAGAATTGGTGTAAATCCTCTGGCATGAGGCTCAATATATCAAAATGTGTTTTGTTATCCTTTACAAACAAGACTAATCCTGTTGTTGGTAAATATTATTTGTCAAATGTTGAATTGCCCTTCTCAGATAGCACAGTGTACTTGGGTGTTACCTTCTCAAAGACATTGGATTGGGGAAAGCACATTGATAAGATCGTAAACAAATCAAATTCAGCATTGTTTCTGGTTAGGCGGGTCTTCCATAGAGCAAGTAGAATGGTGAGGGAAAAAGTCTGCCTTGCACTGGTCCGTTCCCTTCCTGAGTTTGCATCAGCAGCATGGGATCCATATCACTTGATTCACGTGGAAAAACTTGAGCGAGTCCAAAGAAGAGCAGCTCGTTTCGTGACTGGATGCTACTCTTTCCCCAGCAGCATCACTTCTCTGTTATCTGACTTAGGTTGGGTTGGCTTTCCTTATCTAAACGCAGACCTGCCTCAAGATTAGTTGGGTTATTTCACTGCCTCAACAATGTTGGAGGTTGGTCAGGTCTGAAGGAGTATCTGTTTCCCCCTAACTACAGAGGCAGGCATGACCATGATTTTAAACTCCGGTCAAGGGTTGTCAGCAGAGATGTGGGGAAGTATTCTTTCGTGTGTAGGACTGTGAGGGAGTGGAATGCTTTGAGCTCCGAGGTGTTTGGCAATGCTCGTGACATGAGTGCTGAAACTTTTAAGAAAAACGTTTTACAGAGCATGAGCTAGATTTCTTCTGCCAGGATGTTTGAATGTTGTCTTGCTCATCGTTGTTTTCTGTGTTCCATTCAAAATTAATTTGTACAGTGTGACAATACTATCTGGTTGCTATTGTTTGTTTTGTTTTATCCACCTTGTAATTTGCGCAGGGGTTTCCCATGCAAATTAAGATAAAAAATAAAAAAATAAATAAAAATAAAATGAGTTCATGGCAAAATTTCAGTTCCGTGTTCCGTTTTCTAACAGTCTGGCCGAATTTTTGCCAGATGGAACATCAGAGTCTGATATGATTTTCACACACATAGGCCAATTAAATTAAAGAAAGCATGATGGCTATTTTGTCTGAGGCTGTGTGATCACATTCCATGCTAAATGCATGAGCTGCAAGGCATGGGTATGTCCAAACATTCTTGGGAGGGGATGGGGGTAGTAGCTTTTTGGAGTTTTCGGGGATTCGTTTTGGAGGATTGACCAAAACATGGAAAAAACACCATCGCACAACATCATGAATTCCTGACCCAGAAAGTGAGATAGGAAATAAATTGGAAAAGACAAGGGAAGGCTCCAAAAGACACCCTTATCCCAAATGTCTGCACCCTTGCTTTGAAAAAAAAAGGTTGGATTTGAAGGATTTCTTGACCTCAGCATCAAAATACTGCCCAGTCATCCCTTTTTCGCACACTGGCACCAGCAGATTACCTTGCTTTCCCAACTTTGGCTAAAGAAAGCCATTGGTGCCATCTTCAAATTGTCATTGAAGCTGAAAGTGCAGTGGCCGAGTTGTTATGCAATGCCTCATGAGTCATGAGGGCTTCTTCTAAAAACAGCCGGTGAAACTGTTCCAGAGATGGCAGAAAGGTGCCAATTTGGCAGGAAGCATCTTAGAGAAGGACGAGACGATCCACCAAATTTCAACCCAGAAATCCATTGATAACTTGCCAAAGCCAGGCGGAACTTGAACAACCTTCGCATTTAACAGTGAATGATCAAGTTCACAGTTCATAAGAAAAGCTTCAATGTCACTTTGCCTGCCAAAGAAGGAAACTGCCTGCCACACCAACAAGAGAAAGAAAGAGAGTGAGAGAGCCAGAATACGAGTAAAGTGACTAAAGATTGGTAGTGAGTCTCCATTTCCACAATAATTGTGACAAAAAAAGAAGAATGGGGAAAGTTAACCTGAATCGTCCTTCCTCGACAATATCGCATTGTCCATCGTTGAAGCAGGGATTCTCAAAGCAGGCATCAATCAGAAATTGACAATCCTTTCCATAGAAACCAGGCTTACAACTGCATTGATAGCTGCTGCTGCTGTTGAATGAGCCACCAGCACCAGCTGTCGAACGACATTCACCTCCATTTTGGCATGGATATCTATAGCAGATATCACACTTGGCAAGAATATCTCTGTTGTCATTTCCTTCTGATATGACGGGGGAGAGATATCAGATGAAATCAGAATGAGGTGTGGTGCATGGCAATTCATGCAATTGAGAAATTGAAAATGAATATGAATGGAAAAAAGCAGGCACATCCAAAACAACATAATATCCTTGTTTTGTCAAGCATAGTGGGGGGGTGGGTGGTGCATAGCAGTGTGTTGAAATGCAAAGTTGTCAGTCAGTCAAAAAAACTTGTTCATAATAAAATCACTGTTGACAAATGATTTGCCAGGACACAGTCTGGTGCAAAATCAAAGCAAATAACATAATTGGGCTCTCAAGCTCTCCTGTCATACAAATACAGAGGTTACCAACAGTCCTCGAACATAGTAGTCATTATTTTCTGAACTGGGATGGACAATGTCATTCGTCTCTTTCCATCCTCATTTTATGACGGGCGAGACAGATGACAAGTGCAATGAAAAACATTGCAATAAATATGACATTTGAATCTCCATTTTCGACTTCCCTGTGAAAAAATAAATATTTCATTTTGGTGCATCTTCTGGTGGTAGATTCGATAATCCCTTCCATACATGCCCCTTTCTATCGGTTACTCGTATGTAGGTACAACAAAGATGCAGAAGAGAGAAGCCCCAAAGCAAGAAGCAAGAGCGAGCCAGAGAAGAGAACGATTATTTAATTTTTAGTGAAAAGGCAGCCTTTTGAAATTATGTAGACGTTGAGACACAAAAAGAAAAACAGTTACTCAACAGAGGAATGCCTGGCTATCATCATCGTTGAGAGAAGCAAGAGGAAAAAAGAACAGATAACAAAATCCAAGGCAAATAAAGTGGTCAATAAGAAAACCAAAACGTACCCTTGCACTGCATTGAAGAAGGAGGTGTGGTCAGTAGTAACTTGTCCCTTAGGCTACTTGGTTCAGAACACCTAGCAATGCCAGGCTCAACATAGTCCTTCTTCACCCATGATGCCAACCAACGGAGACGACAATCACAATAGAACGGATTGGCACCCATCGCACTGGAAAATTAAGTAGTGTTTGTTGCGTGTGATCAAGGGGGAGGGGAAAAGGAAGGGGTTGGGAAGGTGTGGAGCACCATCACGGACAGAATAAGAGAAAGAAACTTGAAAGGGTATTTTGTCTTGAGATGGCTCTTGTCAGGCTCTCAGGTGAGTTTTTCGACAATTTCCTTTCCCCACATAAATGAAATATAAATTAATAGAATCTGGCTCACATTTCGATTCCATCGTGGCCCTATCCGCATACTGTCCTCATTGCCAACAATGAAGACATCAGGAAGAACACAAGAAAAAGACTAACGGCCTTTGTCCGTTCATTTTGAGAATGCGAAGAAGCAACATTTCACTCCCTCCTCGTGGAGCTTCGTCAGGCGACCCAATGATTGACTGACGTCTGAGTTGGAGTTGAGCACAGATGGAGGCTGAGGAGCCACTGTTCGGATTCGGCGGTTGGTGCTTGTCGTGGGGGTGGGGAGCAGCGGAGGTGGGGTTGGGGAGGGGCCAGGGAACGGGGAGGGCTTGGTTTTGGTGGTTGTTATGTTGGGTCCAGGGTAGGGATGTGCGGCACCGAGAATTTTGGTCGGCACCGGCACCACGTCGGCTCTGAGAAAGTGCCTTTCATTCGGCACCAAAATTCGGCACTCGGCACTTTCTGAACTCAGATGGCAATACTCAGCAAAAAATGGAGCAATATTCATGTTTTTTGCCACTTTTGATCCGAACTCAGAATTAATCCTATAGATGGCGCCACATGCTTGTGAGTAAAAGTGAGTTGCAGTTGGTATTTTCTGAAACGATTGGTAATTCTATTTTTGGTCTTCTTGTGTTTGCACTTGTCCTCACCCCACCTATTGTTTACTTGGGCTGGTACTAAGTAGTCCTACGCGTTTGACTTTAAAGAATGGGGTTGCAAATGTCAATGGTTAGTAAACGAACGCAATGCATGGGCTTTTGAGCAAGGTTTTCAATTTTTATGATCTCTGCAATGCGTTTACGCAGGCTGATGATCTTGTGTCCATACAGATCAGCTGGGATGACTGCCCTCATCAGGAACAAGCCCTCGGAATCAGCGCTCGCGGCGAACTTTGTGGGCCTTCTATCACCTCAACGTTTGCTCATGAGCTGCGGTTTGTTCCTTGATGTGCGCTCTCTTCTGGTTTTTTTGCATTGCGATGTCTTGCGCCTCTTTACCAGATGAGGCTCAGGCATTGAAATGCAATGCATTTTGGCATTAACTGTGGGCGGTGCCGAGTGCCGAAAAGGGGTGCCGCGGCACCAAAAACTTAGCAAGCGCTAAGGAATCGGCACCGGCACTCGGCACCCCTTAGTGCCGGTGGTGCCGAGTGCCGACAAGTGGTGCCGCACATCCCTAGTCCAGGGAAAATGCAGCTGGTTCAAGGCCGAACTCTTCATCCACAACTGTTGTTAAGGGAGTTTTGGAAATTGGAATTGGTTGTCCTTTACTAGTTGTTGCGCTGGTTGTTTGGTGGTCGGAAATTAGCGGCGGAGGATGGGCAGGGTGGGTCTCCATGCTGTGAGCATGCCAAGGTCTGTATTCATCGCATTTTTTGTGGTGATGGATGATGAAGAAGGACTCCATGTGTTTGTTGTCATGTTGCTTGGCAATTTGCGAAGTTGATTTTGTGGTTACAGGTGGTTGAGGCATAATGGCCCGATTTTTTAAACGAAGCCCATCTTTTAGGATGCGGATTCTTTTTTTTTTTTTTTGTGTATAAAATTGCATTTAAAAAAGAAACAATCCGCGGCCAAAAAGATGGGCTTCGTTTAAAAAATCGGCCCAATGTCTACTTCGGGAGGTTGAGGGGTATGAAACGTTGCGTCTTCGCACCGCCATAAACGAACGGACAAAGGCCATTAGTCTTTTTCTTGCTTTTAATGTGTCCTGATGTAATTCCCATTCGTGGTGCATGTGCAGAAAACAGTGAAGACAATTATGTCTGTGCTCAATACAATGACATACCTACATGTGCCTCTTTTGGTAAGATGGATGGAGGGGTGTCCTCCATGTTTGTGGGTGTTTGGATTCCTAACGAGATCGGTGGCTTGCATGTCTTAGAGAAGCATGTATGGATTATGGCCTGGTTCTGCCAAAAGGATGTGCAACTCCCCCCTCCCGCTCCAACTAGGTAATGAAAAGTCCAATCAAGACTTTCCCTTATTATTTGGATTTTGAAATGATGCGAGAATGATGCGGCTCATTTTCATTGACAGTTGTCCACAAGTCACAGAACCATTTATTCAGCCAGAACAGATTATTTCTAAGTGTAATTTCCATCAATTACTCTCTGGGGCACACACGATGCAGGAAAAAATATGCAGGACAGCCACCAACCTACAAATCCCGGTTGCAGATACTGCTAATATTCAGGAACAAAACTTTGTATGGAAAACGTTGATAGAAACTTACACATGAGTAATGGAATTGAGGTCCGCAAATGTTCCATCAGAAATCAACGAAATATTGTTCCCATGGAAAGATCTGTAAAAACACAATTTTTGCCATTTACTTCAATGTAAAAAAATTCCTCGATGATCTCTCCATTGAAAGAGAGACAGAAAGAAACACAACTGTTCCTTTAGGGTGGGTCGATTTTCGTTTGTGGAGAGAAATCAATAAATTTCATTCGGACTGATTGATGGGCAAGTCCATCACAATGCAGAAAATTTCACATCTCATTTCATTTTGCCAGATCAAAAAGGTGATTCAGAAATAGTGGACATAATTCAAACAAATATTCACCTTGTAATTGGGGAAAAAAGTCTTAAAATGAACCGATATCTGCAAATGCACCATTTGGCCGTGGCAGTCATTTCTCTTGCTGACTTTTTTCATTTCTTTTATCCTGGACACAAGGAAAAGACATAATGAAGCCAGTTTTCGTTCGTAACTTACAAGAATAAATTTGCTACGTTTCGGTCCCACGAACGTGGACCTTTATCAAGCGGTGTTGGTATCGCACAATTATTTAATTACAATTAATAATTGTGCAATACTATAATACTTACACAATTACAATTTATTTTTGTAAGTTACGAACGAAAACTGGCTCTATTAGGTATGTCTTTTCCTTGTGATTCTGACGTTCGTGGTGCACGTGCTGAAATTGTGAGACTGGCGTCTTTCAAATGCAATTGTGGGTGACCTGAAGGACTAAACTGATAGGATAAAAATGAAGAAAAAAAAAGAATGGGTGCAGTAGGTCCATGCAGATGTATTTCTATTCAAAGTTTTTTTTTTCTCTAGAATTTCTAGACAACTTTGACAAGTGATAGCCGATCTTTACTTTTTGATATTGTGTAAATCTGGCATCAATTACCTTTAGTTTCGATCCGACAACCCGAAATGCTATAACTTTTGAATTAAGTATGCAGATTTGGGTTGCAAAAGGTCCCACGGAAGAAGCGTCAATCTCCAATGTCATTTCGAACTTACAGCAACAGACTTTTCCCTCAGTAACAGGGAAAGGCATCTGCTTCTCTGCCATGTGTGTTGGACTTTTTAATTGGAGCATAAAAAGCAATATTGTCGCTCTGCCAATGCTGAACTGCGATATGCAGCAGCAGGATATTTATTGCAGTCGGAAAAATTAAGCCACTGGCTTTTGCTTGAACCCGAGACATCTGCTTGGTGAAACAGCAGAGATAACTGCCACACCAAACGCTCCTCGCATAATAATCTAGGAAATGTATCCAAACCGTCATGCTAAGAAGCTGATAACTTAGCAGCTTCTAGATTCAGAAGGTTGATTTGAATGAAAAAGGTCCCCGGCCACTAGCCAGGGACATCCTGGACACGGGCAGCAGAGGAGGAAATAGGGCACGGCCCTACTTCCAACAATTGAATGACGGAACACAAAAGGTTACCTCTTACTCTAGGTAGAGATAGAATGAAAAAGAATAGAAAGAAAAGAGACAAAAAAAGGCAAAAAGGGAAGTGATGAGGGGAATGAAAAAAGCACTGTTCTATTGTACATTATGTAATGTTGACATACAGAATGCGAAGAGATGTCAGACCAGAAAGAGCCCTCGACTGAATGCACTGAAGCTTGTTGTAACTGATGATCCTGTGGTTTTTAAACAAAAAAAAAGAGAAAAATATTAAATAAAAGTGAGCTTAGCTGCAATGAGAAGCAAAAACAAAATGATAATCAATCACATCTCACCTCAACACACCTTAGATCAACAACACAGCAGTTAGCGCCATATCTACTCGTATCACAGAGCACAACAAGTAGGTCCATTTTTTACAACTGAATAAAGCTGTTCATTCTGGCTTAATTAAAGGACCAAAAGGACTCGGTTCCGATTCCATTAGCTAATTAGTTCTGTAATTATTTTATTAAATTGGTCATTTCAAATTTCAATAAACTCTTACACCATGCTTCTCTCTCAACATCTTCTAAGAAGAAAGAAAAAAACAAACAGCATCACACATAGAAATCAAAATTAATTAAAAAAGCCTACAGATAGATTGTTAAATAGTTCTTACAGAGTTGACAAGCTGGTCAAATTGGTGAAGGTATCATTCTCCAGAACAGAAAGTCTATTGTTGCTGAGATCCCTAGAAAGAGGGAGAGGTGGAAGAGACAGAGATATGAACGGATAATGGCTTAAAAAGTCTTTCAAATAGCCAAAAAAGGTTTTTTTGTCTGGTTGACAAAACATCGCGTTGGTTTAGAAAGAGAAATGCCAATAACAGCGATATAATGAGGAAAGAAAAGAAAAGAGTTCATATACAGATGAGATACCAATCAATTAGAACTCTTTTCTTTTGACCGGAAGATTTGACCGGTGAGAGTTGAGAATGTAAGTTCTGATCTGATGTGCATGGCATTGCCCGAAGTGAGAGTGACTCACAATTCACAATCATTCACATTTCAAATGCACTTCCTTGACGGATGGACAATGGGAAAAGCCACATTGCGGAGATGAGAGATGAGTGTGAAAAGAGCAGAGACAACCAGGATCATTTCTTCCAGGGTGACCAATGAAATGCATGATTTTTTTTTTAGGCTGGCACTGGTCAACAATTACCGCCAACACAAATCAACACTGCTTTGCTTTGCTATTGCCAGAGCAAGTAGAAACCGGTGAGTAACCAACCAATGTGATGACTGATTGATGTTGGAGAGCAGAGAGTCAATACCAGCACCAGAGCTCTTTTTGACTTTTGACCAAGGCTTGAATGAGAGCCACATGACAAAATGCAGCAGACAGGCTATTATGGTGAACCAAGGGTTCAAATTCAACAGAAAATGGTTATGCCTTTTTCACTTGATTCTGTGTTTCATCTCCATCCTATACAACACTTAGATTGGGCATCCTCTGGGTACAGACAATCCAATCTTTTTCCAAGAAATGGTAGATTAGATACATATATCTAACAACCAACCATTTGTTGAATGACTATCGAATAATTATACCTCCTGTTTTTGAACGATTGAAAATGATTCACCTCATTCACAACAACAAATCGTGATGTTGCAAAATGATCGTCATGTTGCAAAATGATCGTGCGAAAGTTCGCGATGAGCAAAATAAATTGAACATACTTCCTTTAAGGGGGGGGGGTGGTAAGGGGTCCAAAAACCAACTTCGTCAAAGATTATCCGACTGAGTTCAAATTTTGTACACATAATTCCCCATAATAACAGCAATTTCTGTTCAAAATTTCAGACCAATGTCTCAACTGGTTCCTGAATTATTAGCAAAAACGTTGTCGTTGACCGCGCGAACTTTTCACACGCGCCAAGGGAAAAGGGAAAAGAAAATTTTGCTTCTGTTTTCACCAAGTGGTACCCAATGGGTGTAGAAACTGACTGACGTTGCATGATTTTCAGATTTGGGGTCCCTTACCTACCTATGTTTTGTGGTCAGAGACAAACTGCGTAAGCAGTTTACGCAGTTTGTCTCCTCTGGAAAGAGAAACGTCCTGGAAAAAAGGAATTCAGAGACCAAAAAGTGAAATTTCTGCTACATCACTCAGTTTAGAACATGTTTTTGCATAAATGTTCAAAATTTCAGCATTCTGTCACTGTTGGCTACAAAGTTATGCCTTATTGAAGAGCTGAATTTTTGCTTCAAAACCCAAAGCGCAAAAACATCACGTCAAACTTTGCGTCATGTAGAGTGATAATATGATGATCGCTTCGTATCAAGATGCAATATCTTTAAAACTAGAGCAGATGGGAAAAACTCATACACCACTGGAATCACCACTTCAGGCTACAACGTTTGAGAATTTTCGATCCCCTACCCCCTTAAGACCTCACCTCACGCTATTCTCACCTCCCCCTTTCCAAAACAAAAAAAAACAGAAAATGCCATCCAACCTTAACCCAATCATAAAACACAGCAACCTATCCGATAAAAACAGATACAGATGATAGAGAGATGGATAACTTGCGAGTGAGAGAGTGGGTTAACGGGAAGAGAGCCTACCCTGCTCGACCAGCTCTACCTCATTTACGAGAGAAACTGAAACAACTACTGGTGCCAGTTCCGGATAGGAAAATCAAAATAACAGATACCATCAATAAATCAAACTGGAATACTAACAGCTTGGCCAAATGTTTGAGGAAACTGATTCTTTCTGGATGAATGACATCAATTTCGTTGACATCCAAATATCTGGAAAAAAGAGAAAAATTATTGCAAAAATTAAAAAATGAACCTAACAAACAAGCACTGCTGGCAAAAAAATCACGCTCAGCCAGCACATATTAGGTCAGTTTGTATTTGCATCTCAAACAGTTGTTTGTGCATAATCTGGATCAATAAATCACCTGGCATTGATTTAATTAATTAAGGGGGGGGGAACCTAGTTTCGGCAAACTTTTTTGTTTTTTGGCCGATTTTGTTCAAATTTTGCGCACACTTTGGAACCAATCTAGACAACTTCTGTGCAAAATTTGAACACTGTAGCTCTTCTGGTTTGGCCACAGCAGCCATTTTTTGTAAAAAATAAGGCAATGTTTCGTCCCGTGCACAGCGATAACCCCACGTGTAAGAATGCCCAAATTCGAGTTATAGGGGTAAAAAACCAAGCCAAAACTTTTGACAATGCCCGATTTCTTGTTTTTGGCCCCAGAATTGTGTGGCAGGTGATTTTCTGTCACTCCGCTAGAAAAGCGGTAAATTTTTAGCATTTTTTCCTTTGATTTGTTAATAACTCTTAATGGAGGCAAAAATTGTCAAATATGGCCTTGTCAATCTTTTTAGAATAGTTTTTTACACAAGTACAGTAAATTTGAACATGATCACATAAAAAATGGCTGAGATACACGGGGCGGAACACAAAAAATGCTTAAAAAACAAAAAGTTGAGAAAAACAGCATCGAAGATCGAGAACATTTTCGTTTTACTGCTGATTTTACCGCGAGCGGTAAAAACATGCCTCCGGTCTTTCGTGTGACATTTTTTTCTATTGAAGATATTTGCATTTGGTTTTCGCCATCATAAACTAGAAATTTCAGCGCATCTGGTCCACACATTAAAAAAATTGGACAATTTTTCATTTTTCACGAAAAAATCTAGGTTCCCCCCCTTAAGTCACCGAAGAACCCTCTATCCACTCTGGCAGTGTGTGATAATTTTAAGCATGTTGATCCATTTTACTGAGGACAGGTCAGTTCCATTCTGAAGAGAAAAAAAATAATCATCGGCTGTTTAAGTTGCAATATACGTAGTTATCATCTGCTCCACGAACCATGGAACGGGAATTGACCAGAAAGCAGGTAAACTGGCTGGCCGAGCGAGGTCCAATCGTTAAGATGGGGAAAAACAGAGAATATGAAATATGTTTCAAAAGTTTCAACATCAAGTTTGGTTGTCAGTGTGATCTGAGGACTGTGTGATCTGAATGACGTCAGATAGCAATGAGAAGAAGAGAAGAAACTGCTTCTTGACGAAAAGTAATAATTTCTGCTTTTCCATCAAGTGAACAGGCATTGGCTGCAAAATGCTACATACCCAGTTAGTTTCCATGACTGCTATTGTTGTTTTGTGAACAGACGAGAAAGAGTTCACTTTCAAAGAAATGAAGAGAGACAAAAAGGAGATAGGACACAGACAGAAAAGAGACTGTTCAGTTTTTTTTTAAAATGACTGCTTACAATTCTGTGGTTTCTGGAGGAATTCCACGAGGTAACTGTTTCAGCTTAGAACGACTGCAACGTACGACCGTTCCAATGCATTTGCAATTTGGTGGACAATATCTATCACCCAAGCAGCCAATATCACTGTCACCTAGAAAAAGAGAAAAGGAAAGACAGGTTATACATAGCGGGTTCCATGAGAGATAAAGACAAAGTGAGGGAGGACCAAGAAAAATGCTATGGTAATTGATGAAACTGCAACAGTTGCGTTAAGATATTGGCCCGTATTCCCCATTGCCACTAAGCTTATTACTCCGCTTCAACTTACGTGAGGGCGAGCGGAGTGCTAGTTGAAGCTGGGCTTCACGCGATTTCCAAACATTTGAGTTGAAGCTGGGCTCCGACTTGCGTAAGTGCAAGCGGCGAGCGCTATTGAAGCCGTGTCCATGGCAACGTCACATCAAATTATGAGAGCGGTCAAGTTGCACACGGAAAACAAAACAGTCTATTCAAGTCGCAAAAATCAGTGTGGTTTCTTGGTGTAATGATGAGCACGTCTGACTGATGTGCAGACGGCCTGAGTTCAAAACCTGCCAGTGACAAAGATTTTCAAATTTAGAAATAAATCATTTGTTGGTGTTCACCTTCCTTCAAGTTCATCACAATTTCATTTTTGGCAATCAAATTGTGAAAAATGTGTTCCTCAGATTGTTTTCTGTGCAGAGTAGCCAAAAAGCAGCCTGAAAATTAAGCCAATTTATAGAAATCAACGAAATAAAACAGACATACAAAACGGGTAAGTCTGCTCTGGATCAACTTCAGCTTATCAATGAGAATCCACTCCGCTTCACCCAGGATTCAGGTAAATCCCAATGGGGAATCGCAATCGCGCTCAAGTCGAAGTTGCCACTCCGCTACCACTCAGCTCGATTCCCCATTGGGCTTCACCTAAGCTTCAACTTAGGCGATTTGGCGAATCGAGCTGAGTGCCAATTCTGAAGCTTAGGGCTAGTTTTAAGCTTAGTGGCAATGGGGAATACGGGCCATTAAGTTGTTAAAAAAAGTCAGAAACAGTTCATTAGGGCTCAAAACGCAACGAATGAGCACCTGACAAAATGCATCTATCATCAACAACACGAATGGCCCAAGGAAGGAGAACCGAGAAAGCATGGCATTTGAAAAAACATATATCACCTATCCATCAAAAAAGGAGGAACAAGTCCAAATCAAAAACAAGAAAGGAACAGAAATGAACAGGTCACAAAGTTGAGCAAGCCGTCTGCCGGATTTCCTGCAGAATTTAACTGTTGCCCTGACCATCAGTGCTATGTACCTGTTTCTCAGACTTCCAAAGGTCACACTGCAGTGCTGCTGAGGAGCCCCCTGCAGGTGTAGGGGCGAAAACTAGTTCCACAGGAGAACAACCAGTGGGCGATTGGTGAAAAAGGATTAAAGTCTGGTGAGTACTACCCATGTTAACCCTACCATGACCAAAGTCCATCTATGGACATGTCAAACCCTTCTCATCTCTCAATGTTTTTAGAAAAGTCAAAAAACAGCTGCAACAATACCCCCTCATCTATCTCCCTTGTTGAACAACAAACAAGCACTCGAGAGGAATTCAAACCACCTTTGTGGAAGGAAATGGGTGCCTTTGTTAATTTTTTCGTTCTTACTGGTGCAGATGAAATCCCGACTCGGAATACTCTGGATGAAGTTGTCAGCAAAGTGTTCTGGACTGCTGCATCGTGCACTTGGAGATGGAGAGAGAGGATGAGAACGGAGCCAATCAGAAAACCAAGCCAAATGACAATTGCAGGCCAACTGATTTGAGAGCAGATTGCTGGAAGAGAGAAAAAGAAAAAAGAAAGAAATAAACGAATGCTGAAAAGAAACAAGAGCAAAAAGAAGAGAGAGCACTTCGGTAAAAAAGTTTTTGCCAATGGGTACACAAATTGCAACATCTGCTGACAGTTTAAGAAAGTTTCTTTCTGTGTTTGTTTGCCAAATGAAATGATTCTTGAAAGGTGTGGAAACAAGAAACTTCTGACATGAATGTTCGCAGACATTAAATAACAACTTGATGCTATTCAGATCCTCTTTATCAATCTGGGGCGTGACGAATTGGGGGTATTGCACTCCCGTCGTTCGTCAACGAGGGTGGATACGAAATAACCCAGGCAGCACAACCATTTTTTGCTGACAGACTGCAGGCTGAAACACGATTTTGAAGAAGGCATCGGCCTTGCTGACAATCGACCTTAGAAAACCGCATCGGGCGACCATCGGCTGATGTTTCAGATTGGATTTCAGTAAGTTCAATGGAAAATTACACAGACATCGCATGGATGCCCAATCGGAAATATCGGCCGACTGTCGCCCGACAAGTTTTGTCTTTCGTCAGCAAATGGTCGGCATTTTTGCAATTCTTACGGACGTTGCCTAATGCCTAATTTTGAAAAATTGTGCTTTCAATTTTCGCAAAATTGTATGGCCTGTATGAGTGCAATCTTGTCACATAATTGTTGAAGTAAAGAATTTGCCAATGTCCAATTCCAAAATTGCTGCCCAATTCCAATATTGCAACAATGTCACACGAACATTGTGCGACTATTTTTTGAAAACTACGTGTGAATAACTGCCTCAAAATGACAGAAAATTGTTAGACAAAGAAACGTTCAATTTTGTGTGAAATATCCCTGACATTGGGACAACATTGCACCAATATTGAGCAATTTTGCGTGTTCGGCCCTTC
>JASGXE010020785.1:0-31147 GCA_030068105.1 Sinentomon sp. SZTP_YWyxl
AGGTGTCGCCACAATTGAAAAACACCACTTCTGCTCCTGAGAAATTGACGAAAAACGGGAAACGTGGACCTTGCCATCCATTTTTGTTTGGCCAGCAAAAGCAAAAATTCAACGCAAACACGGAAAACGTCTGCCAAATGCAGGAAAACCGCAGATACTCGCCAGCCATGGCGGCCTGAAACAGAAACTCGGAAAAAGATTCGGACGCTTGTTGTTTTGTCAGTTTTGTGTGGTCCAAATTCCACAATGAAGAATGGAGACACAAAAATGACTGGAAAGTGGATCGTCCGGAATGACACAAGACACAACCGTGTGAAAATTGGCTGACGCAACCGCAGGAAAAAATGGCGGAAACGCGGAAAAAAATTCACGACTGACACACAAACGCGCAAACTGCTTCCGCCACAGGCGACTGTCTGTTCCAGTTCACGGTTGTGCCACGACTGCGCGCGGGCGCCAACAGAAAAGCGCTGAAGAACCGGAAAGTGGAGGAGAGAGAATACAGAATCTGGAGAATGCCCCCACACCACGCCGTCAAACTACACTCCACCCGCGCAGGCAAAAGCCCAACTGGAGCTTTTCTCCACTGGTGCAACTCGTGCAACGCAAGCAAGGATTTCTGCCCCTGCCGCTCTTGTGGTGCGCTTTCCGATCTGGAAAGTCTCTGATTTTTACCAAAGATCGGATATTTTTTTCGGAGATCAGCATCATTGCAGCAGGATGGCGGCAGAAGATCGGGAAAATTCCACAAGATCGGATCCACAGCGTTTCGGGTCTGCTCCATTCGATCTTTTCGTGCTCCATGTTTTTAGAGTGTAGGTAGCAAAAATTATCAAAAAAGAAAAAAGAAAATCACATTTGAGTTATCAGGCATGTTGCTCCATTTCATTTGGTACCAAATTGGACAGCAAGGCTTGCCAAAATGGCACTGCAACGCACCCTCGGCTGCTTCACAGTCAAGTCTTTCGGACGTGCATGATTCCAATCAGAGCGAGCAGTGGAGGTGGTGAGGTGGACGCTGGAAGGGAAGAAGCCTTTTGGTCAGTTTTCAACTGCCTGGACCGATTCTATGCGGCAGTCATGAGAACAAGGGACATTTATTGAGCTTTGTCTTGCACTAAATTAAAGTCGATCTTATGTGAGGTACATCTTTTTTCCGCTGATATTAGCCTGGCTGCATCAGGCGTACAAAATGGCGGAGATTTGAAGAGATGTTGGCATTCCTTCTTGTTTATTGTCGATTTCAATATTGAAAATGGTCAGAAGAATGGTTTTCGGCGGTCTGGATGTCGTTTATCACGTAAAAGATGCCAAGATTATGATGGTGTAGCAGCAAAATGTCGATCAGGTTGTTCTGAGCGGCGAGCGGCGAAGCAATTGAAACGTATTTACAAACAGTTGTTGATTGGAAAACGATCTGATTGCACTGCACCTATCTTAGAGTTCCGCTCAACTGCCGTGGCATTCTCTAACTTGAGCACAGTGATGTCAGCCCATGCAGATTCCCAAAAACGTAACGCTTACATTTCTGATGGCCTTGCTGCCTTTGAACATATTCGCATTCCGAAAACGCTATCATTACGAGTAGCTGCGGATCCTATCCAACCCAAGCCTGCGTCTGCCAAGCCCATTTGTGGCCGAACGCAAACAAAACTGCGCTCTACAGAACAACACATCAAAATTCTCAACGTAAACTGTCAGAGTATAATCAATAAAGTCCAAAGACTCCACACTTTGGTCGAAATGCACCAACCGGACATCCTGGTTTGTACAGAGACTTGGATGGATGATACAGTTCTTGATGGAGAGTACCTTCCCCCAGGCTATAATTCAATTAGACGAGATCGCAACCGTCACGGTGGTGGTCTTGTGATCATGTCATCTCAGCATGTCGTCTGCAATCTCGTCCATTCTAATGCGCCTTACGAGTTTTTAATCTGCAAAATCGCGGTACCCCCTGCTGACTCCTTTGTGTTCCTAGTGGCAATTTATCGTCCCCCTAGAACAGAAAGTGGATTATTTGAGGTCCTTGACTCTGAGCTGTCTGCCCTCAACTTGCACTCTGACATACAAAAGAATATGCTTATTATCGGTGACCTCAACCTCCCCTCGATCTCCTGGAACTCTCGGTCATTTCAGACCAATGCTGCGCCATCGGCTTCTGATCAGGCCGCTATTAACCTTGTCACTAAGTACGACCTGGTTGAGCTTGTCCAAGCTCCAACCAGGGGACGGAATCTTCTTGATGTTTGCCTAGCACGATTATCTCCCAACATTGATGCAAAATGTGAAGTTCACCAAGGAATATCTGATCACGCAGCGGTGCGGATTGCTCTGGGTTTGGGTGGAATCCAATCAGTGAAGACTACCCCCGAAAGGCAAATCTACCTCTACGAAAACGCCGACAAAGAGAAAATCATCGATTATCTTGAGAGTGAACTGATTGTGTTTTCGAAGTTTCAACATTTTACCGTCAATGATCTCTGGTCCAGATTTTTATTTATTTATTTATTTTTATTTATTTAAAAGAAATTCGCTACCATGAATGCGAATATGTCATAAATCATAAAATTATTTAAAAAAAAAAAAAAAAAAAAAAAAAATGTCACATGCTCAACAGGACACAACAATGAAGAAAAATGAAAATACAACAACACCAGGTTAAACAATCAGAAATGGTGATTCGAAGTGAACAAAGTATTACCTACCAGAAGTCTCGAGAAGGAAAAAAGAATGGAGAAATGGAACATTTTTTGCTAGATGTTAAAATTTTGGGAAACTAGAAAGAAAGGTGATGACCAGGTTCGGAAAGTCTTATTCGTTGAGGGCAACTATAATGCGTGGGTTGCAAACTATGGAAGAGTCCAGAGGGAGCTCATTCCATGCCTTTAATGTTCGCGGGAAGAACGAGAATCGAAAGACGTTTAGCCTAGCTAGAGGCAACCGAAATTGATATTTATGCATAGACCTTCTTGAGTGGAAGTTGCGCTCAAAGATGTCAGGAAGTAGGATATTGCATCGTCCAAGTAGAATTTTTTGCAAAAATGAAATCCTGCGAGATTCCCTCCTAACATGCAACTTTTCAAGGCCGAGATCGTTGAGAATACCGGATACGCTGGTGGTCCGTCCATAGTCTCCAACAATGAAGCGAGCCGCACTGCGCTGCACCTTTTCGATGGCGTCCGTTTGACAAACGAGAAATGGGTCCCACACCACGGCTGCATATTCAAGAATGGGAAGAATGGTAGTTTTGTAGGACAGAAGCTTGATGGAAGCGTCAGCATTAGTCAAACTTCTGCGCAAAAAACCCAAAGATGACTTTGCTTTATTGATAACCGTATTGATGTGCATGTCCCACCGCAGATGCTCATGGAGAGTTACTCCCAGATATTGTACAGCCGATTGAGGAGTAATAACGTGTCCATTTATTTTGAATGAATGAGTATTAGCTGATAAATTTGCAGCCTTTTTAGCGTAAGGGCATCGAAAATGCACAACAGCGCACTTGGCAACATTGATGGACATCATGGACCGATCACACCAGTTACAAAATTTATCTAAATCTCTCTGAAGTGCTTCTCTGCAGCCTGTACCGTTAAAGACCTGATATAGCACAATGTCGTCAGCATATAACCTAATATTGCACGAAACAGAGTCAACAACATCGTTAATAAACAAAGAAAAGAGAAGGGGTCCAAGAGCACTCCCTTGTGGTACTCCAGACAAAAATTTTAAGGTCTTTGCTGAGTTAGTGTGATCGACTTTCACAAAGGCTTGTCTATTTGTGAGGTATGACGCAATTAACTTGACGATGAAAGGAGGAAAGTTGAGTTTTTCAAGTTTTAACAGCAACAGCCCATGATTGACAGAGTCGAATGCTTTAGATAAGTCAATAAAGATTGCGTCAAGACAATATCCCTGTTCAAACGAGCTAGCTATATCAAAGACGAATTCAACTAATTGAGTTTCACATGATTTAAATCTCTGAAAACCATGCTGCCGTGGATGAATGAGTCCATTGGATTGAGCAAATTCAGAAATGAGGTTGAAAAGCATTTTTTCGAATAATTTTGGAATGGTGGAGATCAAAGATATAGGCCTATAATTTATTGGGAACGTTTTTTCACCCTTCTTTGGGACAGGGCATACATTAATCTGCTTCCAGTGATCAGGAAATACACCAGTGTGCATAACTCTAAGAAAAAGAATTTCAAGAAATTTGGACAACGGATCTTTTAGAAACTTAATCAGAACAATTGGAACACCATCAATTCCTGGGCCCTTCTTGTTACACATGATAGAAATAGCTTTTTGAATTGACGTGGAACAGAAATGGGCTGCAATTCTTTCAGAGCTAAAAATGCGATCTATCTCATCAGCATCAATGGCTGGAATGGAAAGGCGATCGGCCCTACCAATGAAAAACGGAAGTGTTGGCGTTCCAGAACCAAGAAAATTAGCTTGAAATGTGTCCACAAAAAGGTCTGCCTTCTCTCTTGGGTCGGTAAAGCAGACACCAGCTTCTGAAATTAGTGTTGGAACAGATAGAGTGCCCTTCTTTTTTTGTTTGAGAAAACCCCAAAATTGTCTGCTGCAAGGTGATTCAAGAGAATGCTGCAAAAAGGCCCTGAATAGACTGAGATTGAGCTCAATAGCTTCTTGTTTAGCTGTGCAGTACCTAGACCAATTCTCAGGAGTTGGATAGGAGCACGCAATCTTAAACCGACGCCGTTTCAGTCGAAGAGCGGACTTAAGCTTGCCATTCACCCAGGGGTGCCGTACGTCGGTCTTTTTAGTCCGGCTTGGGATCAAATCAATTATGTCCAACAGTCGTTGATAAAGGATCGACCAAAGTTCATTGCTGGAAGCAGCGGAGGCAGTTCTGCGATAAAATGGAAGATGACTCTGCAGGAGAGAATTGAGAAAATCCCAATCAGCTAAATGGAATAGTCTGACCGGTTTAAGTATTTTAAACATGCTTGAGGCCAAGTGAGTTTTGCAAAATTCAAGCTTGACAGAGACTGCCATATGGTCAGCAATGCCACCGATTACTCTAACACGCTCAGACTCAGTTTCAAAATTTACGAAAAACAAATCTAGCAAGCTGGCTGTCCCACCTCTGCTGAAACGGGTCGGTTCGTGAACTAATTGCCTGAGACCAGCTTCACATGCGCTGTCAATAAACACCATATCTTTAGCACAAATATTGAAATTTGACAAATTCGACCAATTGATAGACGGCAAGTTAAAATCACCAGATATGATTAAATTGCAAGGACCATTTTGCGATTCATGCATTATGACATCAGATACGCAGTCCCAGAGCCGATTTACTGCTGTGATGTCTGCTGACGGGGACAAGTAAACCCCGCTGCATATGAAGAAGCGATCGTTGAGGTGTAAACTGCAAAACGTAACCTCGACCACACCATTAAAAGCGAAATCATAACTTCTTGAGAGAGGTGTGCTTTTGATGGAAGATTTAACTCCAATTATTACACCACCTCCCCTGGTGGGGAGGGTGCGATCTTGTCTGTATAGTGCAAAATCACCTAAACTAAGCTCAGACAACTGCGTATCGGGTGTTAGCCACGTTTCAGTTGCAATGAAAATATCAACACATTCGTCAAGTAGCAGCTGAGTGAGGGACGTTTTCTTAAAAAGAGAGTTCAGAGACTGGCAATTGACATTCAAAAAATGAAAATAGGCTCCCTTTTCTGGAGCTTCACAAATTATGGAGATAGCATTGTCTTCGCCAGATGCACCCAAGGGACCTGCATCATGAGAGAAATTACTTGATAATGAACTTGTTTGGCATGTTGCCAGAATATCAGAAGCAGACTCAAAGTTTCTTTTCCCCCCATGAGATGTCTCAGACTGAGAGTCCATTCCATGCTGAAGCGCCACAGTTGTCACTCTGCTGCGTGTGTTTTTTGCGGAAATATGGCAAATATTGATGTTGACATTTTTCTCTTGAGGTAGAAATGAAAGTTTTGAAAATGCATTCCAGACACGGACTATCACAGCCGACACCAAAAGTGAGAAAAGCAAAAGTTCAAAAACCTGGATTAGATTGTAAAATTCACGCCTAATATCGCAGTTATTTGACCGAGAGAAGCTGCTACAGGGTGTCAATGAAAAATCTGGCTTGGCTGTTTCGAAGCTAAGTGAATCATGTCAACTTTGGTTCGCATTTTTAGGCACATCGACGTAAAGCCCGGCAGAGCATAAAATTAAACCAGTGAAGTAAATGTTACCGCTCCTATTCAAATGAATCCCATCGGATTTAATGAACTCACTCTTCATGCGAGGATTAATGTCTAAGAATGAAACTGCTAACTTCCTTGCAACTGTCGATATGGCATCGTTGATCTGACGGACAACTTCAATTTTCGTTCCCTTTTGAATGAAGATTCCGGAGATGATGATTTTTGCGCCTGGAAACTTGGAACGAAGCATACACACCAAAACTTCGATGTTGTTTAGCACAGATGGGAGCGGCTTGCGTTGGTGGACATCGTTGCCCCCGATATGCAGTACTAGAGTACTAACTGCAAAACTCGAGAAATCGAAAACAGACAAGGCCTTGCAGAGATCAGAAGAAGTGGCACCAGGGAATGTGATCACACATGACTTTGACAGCGAGAGATTTTCTCGAATACCCCTTACGTGGGAGTCGCCAATCACTAGAAAACCACTGTGACGATTACCTGACACCTCGTGGTATCTGCGTACACTAGGCACTTTCGAGTAGACCCTACGGCATTGGTCAGATTCTGGATATGATTCTGTTGGCGCGGAATCAGTAGTCATTGCTCCATGGTGTGTTGAGACCATCACTTTTTGACGATTACGAGTGATGCGGTCTTTGGTGATTGCAGGTTCTGGACGAGATGGGCCTGACCAAAATGCAGATTTGGCCCTGGAAGGCTTTGGAATGCGGCTTGGGCTTGACGAACCAAGCCTGCCAACAGATTGGTTTTCAACTCTGTCAGCGACATGATGAATTGGATGGTTGGGCTTTGCGAGATGTGGCGCAGAGCACTTGGAGGCAGATGCAAATGATTGCAACACTGCACTGTAGCTCGAATCTGAGTTTGCTTTCAGCTGAGGCTGAATAAAGCTGACAACCTCATCAGTCTGACGACCAAGGGAGTCCAACCTTTGACTCAAGTCCTCAATGCTGCTGGAATTGAGGTTTTTAATAGCCAGAATGGAAGCTTTGATATCGGCGATGTCTTTTTCAACGTCGGCAACACTGGCACTAATTCGTCCGATTGTATCAACTGATTCGACCGTGTCTTTTATGATTTTGATGCACCCCTCACAGGCCCAAAAGAGCACGGTGATATCCGGATTCAAACCAGCGCAATGAAAGTGGTACCATTGCGAACAGTTATTTAGCGAAAAAGCACAGTGCTGCATGCCGCCGCCTTCAGGACAGTGCTTGCGTCCAAATTGGCAAGAAGGAACACACAGATGATGAGATGCCCGATTTGAAGTTTGTTTTGCAGCTTTTGGCATCGTGGCCGATTCGAAAATGCACACAGTTCAAGAAATGTCGGAGCACCCTGTTTGCAGAAATGAACAATTGGCAGACGGCGAAAAATACGCTTCGCAGGCCGTATGTGAAAGGCACCTGATCTCAACCGCTGACAGCTGACAAGAGATTTTGTCTTGTCGTTCAGAACGTATACAAATTCATTCCCTCAAAACTGGTAAAAGGTTCCTCCCCAATATGGTTTAACAGGGAGCTACGTGAAGCCAAAGCCACCCTCCGTGGTCTCTTTCGACGTAGAAAGCATTCTGCTCAGGCCAGATCTCACTTTAATGCTTTCTCAAGACACTATGACGGCCTTAAATACACTGCTCTACAAACTTTCTTGAAGTCGTTCAGTAGGAAGCCCTCTGACATATATAAATTTTGGAAATATTCCAATTCATTGAAAACTGGGAAAAATCAATCATCCCCTCCCTTAAAAAACGACTCAGGTCAAGCAATTCATGACAATCTTGAAAAAGCAAACATACTCAACAATTATTTCGCAAGCGTTTTTATATCCGATAACATGTTAAGCGATTGCAGCAGCAGGGACTCGGTTGCCAATCCCTTAAGTTGTGAATCTGTACCGAAATTCACTGTAGAACAGATATGTAAAGTAATTATATCCTTGAAACCGTCCACTGCTTCCAAAAGAGACCTCATCACCGTTAAACTTCTACAACTAAGTCCGCTCCTATTTTCAAAATTTCTAGTCTTCATATTTCAAGCCATTTTCTCGAGTGGAGTTGTTCCAGCTGACTGGAAAGTTGCATCTGTTGTGGCCATACACAAGAAAGGGGATAAATCAGTTCCAGGCAACTATCGCCCAATAAGTCTTCTTGGTTTGGTATCCAAAATCTTTGAAAAAATATTAGCCTCGCACATAAAGATGTTCATTGATTCAAAAATAGTCCTATCTCCATTTCAACATGGATTCCGTAGCAATTATAGCTGTGAAACACAGCTGAATGGCCTCGTTCATGATCTTAACATGAGCCTTGATGCTGGTGAGCAGGTAGATGCTATCCTCATTGACATCGCCAAAGCATTTGACACTGTGAGCCACCCATTACTGTTGAACAAATTAACTGCCCTGGGTATGGACCCTTGCATGGTGAAGTGCATTCGAAGTTACCTCACAGGCAGGGCCCAGTTTGTCCAAATAGAAGGGATATCTTCAGATTTGGTTTCAGTCCCTTCAGGTGTCCCCCAGGGAAGTGTTTTAGGTCCGCTACTTTTCCTTTTGTTTATAAATGATTTGCCAAATAGTGTTAAATTTTGTAAGATAAGGTTGTTTGCAGATGACTGTATTGTATATAAAAATGTCAGCTCTGAATTGGACTGCATTATTCTTCAGGAGGACTTAGCCTCAATGCAAACTTGGTTTGATAATAACAGGCTCTCATTAAGTTCTGAGAAATGTGTCAAAATCACTTTCACACAGAAGAAAACACCAGTAAATTTCCAATACGCGCTTAAGTCCAACATTCTTAGCTCCTGTGATCAAGTTAAATATCTAGGTTTAACGCTCAATTCAAACTTGTGCTGGCGGCCTCATATTACAAACATTGCCAAAAAAGCGCAAAAAGCGCTTTTCTTTGTTCGGAGGCAATTTCGAAAATGTAATAGGGATGTCAAAGAACTTGCTTATTTCAGTTTTGTTAGGCCTCTTTTAGAATACGCATCCAGCGTGTGGCATCCGCATGAACGTGATCTCTCCGCCCAAATAGAAAGAGTCCAACGTAGAGCTGCACGTTTCGTAATTCATGACTATCGGCGTACTGCCAGCGTCACAAGTATGCTTGCCAACCTAAAATGGGATACGTTGGAGAGAAGACGCACCATTAGGCGCATTGATTGTCTTCTTAAAATCTTCAATGGCGTTGAAGGCTGGTCTGAATTTCAGACATATTTATCTCCTGCTCCTTATATCGGGAGACACGACCATCCATTCAAACTCCGCCCTTTTCAGGCTAGGAAGAATGTTGGTGCAAATTCTTTTATTCCACATTCTATCAATTCATGGAACAAGATCCCCAAAAGTATGTTCGAGAAACCAGTTTCCACACGAACCTTCTGCTCCATATTGAACAAATCGGGCGTATCTCTTTCTAGTGGCTAAATTATCTGTTGTATGGTTTGTGACTGTCTGTCTGTCCCTCCCTCTCCCTCCCCTCTCTCTCCTCTCTCTCTCTCTCTCTCTCTCTCCTCTCTCTCTCTCTCTCTCTCTCTCTCTCTCTCTCCCTCAATGTTTTTTTTCCCTTTACTTGTCCAGATGGTTGACTGTTTGCTGCAATTGATTCCCCGAACATTGTGTCATTTGTTTATTGCTTGTCTTATTTCATATGTTTGATAACGATGTTTGTAAGATGTTTACTGACATGTATTTATCCGGGGCTGATGCTCCTAAATACAGAACATTTCTATTCTATTCTATTCTATCCAAAACGGATACGATTTTTCCTATTGGCCACATATGATGCGAAATGGATTGGTAATAGAGCGCGAAATAACTATATCCGGAGATAGAGAAATACAAAAACGTATGACGGCATTGAGATCAGCACTTGCAGAAAATATACCTCATGCGAAAAACAATGCGGAGTTATTGCATCGAACTGTGAATATCCTTCTACTCCTCCTGCACTCCCTTCACCTCACCATCTCTTATTCCCCCTCGCCTCTTTACCCCCTCTCCTCCCCATCGCTTTATAATTATGAAGAGGCCAACTCACACTTCTCGTTTTGGTGTAATTTTCCTTCGCAGGAATAAACCAATATTTTACAAAACATGGTTTCATGCTCTCGCCATTCCATTATTCCATTGTTCCATTGTACGAATACCAGCAGCAGTAGGTTGCAACAAAAGATACAACGATAATTAGGATTTTACCACATTCGCTTTACCCATGGGGGACAAATTATCTACATAAACCTATTCATATTATGCGCATGCAAAATTCGCAAGGTTCCCCAAAACCTCTTATCTATATTTTGGCCAGTGTCTGTGCCATGTAAAGGTATTAGCATCCGAGAATACACACCTATAAAAGCTACTCTTTGGTGCTGGTGCAAGCGGATGATGCCAGCATACAAAACGTTATGCATTTTTGCACTGGTATAATTTTGCTTCTGTGGCGTTCATTGATCATAAACGCGCTTGCATGCAGGTGCGTGGAAGTTTGCTGAACCTGATTGTAAAAAATCATTGATTTTTTCATCACTGATGACGTATGCGGACACGTGTGATGTTCAACTGTAAAACAGTCGTCGAGGGAGACGAAAAATTCATTTTTTTTTTTTTTTCATACGGTTTATTTTTTTTTTGTTTTCGTTACGTATATGAGTAGGCATGAGACTTAAAAAAGCCCATGACTACGATGTGGCGGATGCGGTGGATCGAGATGCGTCAGCTAATGAATGTGGCGGAGAGGTCAGAAGACTGGCAAAATGGAATTGCTTCCCAATTCACAAGATCCGGTCAGCTAAATTGGCGTCGGAAATCGTTACAGCAGATGTTGGGGAATCAAACCTCTGCCCAAAGCTTTTTAGCCTTTTTTACGTGGCCACTGCCTGGAGATGGCCATAGAAACTGATTTTTTCATTGAATATTTTCTGCTGAGTTCATTTTCCAGAATCTGTCCTCGGCACATGGCTTTAAAAATTGAATCGTCATTTTTTTGTTGCCCCAAAACAACAACAATTTGGGCTCTTGGATTTCGGAGGGAAGGGGCATGCGTGAAAGGAGATGATTGTCGGATATTTCGTCACCGAACATTTCGTGTTTCGTTTGATGAGAAGAACCTGACCTGAAAAATTGACAATTTTAAGGATTTGACAGTTCTATAATCTTACCATGGGTACCTCAAATGGGCCCATTTTTGGTACCTTGGTGGCATTACATGGAACTAGGGTCCAGCTGTGGTACGTGCTGCACATATCCTGTAAACTGTACGAGGTAAACTAAACCAGGTACAACTGGGAAGGCGTTGGTATATAGGGGGCTTATCAAAAGTCCTCGAACATAGGCGATATTTTAAAGTACTGGTACAGAACAGGGGCCATCTACACGTAATTTCTACAGGGCTTGTTGCAACTTCACGCCTCACACAAGTGTCATGGTGATTTGCGGCGCATGCTGCCATTGATTCTAAATGGCGCCTGAGTTAATACCTAATCAACTCCTATGTTCGAAGACTTTTGATAAGAGTGTATAATTATATCTCCAAAAGCCAATTTCCCAGAAAGGCCTCTTCTCCCTGTAACAGGGTAACTGGACTTGCGAAACATTTTAAAAGCATAATTATGTGAGTGTGCATGTCTGATGATAAATGGCCATGCATTGTAGTTCATTTCCGTAGTTATAGCATAAATAGTTGCTGTTCACATTCCGAAGTAAAGGCTATTTGCGAGGTGCAGGTTCCACAAATATTCGTACTAGGCAACCTGTGAAACAGTCAAGGATATTTGACGACAATGATGGAAATTAAATTAACGGTATATATCACACATTCTGTTCCGAAACAACAATGCAGGGTGTCCCACAAATAATTTAGCAAAAATTCGTGCAGATGGCAAAACAAATCGAAATTAACCAGTAAAAAATTGCTCCGGGCACCCATTTGCAAGAGCATTCGCTCTTTGCCGACACCCTGTGATATACGTTTAACCAGAACTCATCTGTGAAGCGGCGTGAGCAAACAGTTAAATCGAGGGAAAACAGCGATGTAAGTTCAAGGACGTTTTATTACAATATTCGAAAATCAGTCAGCAATGCAGATTGTAAAATTGATAAAAGCTGGGAAAACTGGCCGAGTTTGAGTGGTTAGCGGCGAAAATAAATTTTGTGCGATCACTCTGCTCGGAGCCGCTGATGGAGCTGCTTGCCATTTGTGCCAACACACTTTGTGCCAACTCTCTTTGTGCCATATTTGAACGTGCCATCAACCCGGAAGGATTCATCCTTGTTTTTAATCTGTTTCATCATCTGTGATCGTCTTCTTATCATGTTTTAACCTTGTGTCTTGTAACTCCTCAAGTGGAGGTAAGTGTTTGTGAAATGCCGGTAAATCAGTGAATTTAGCCAGTTGTTACCCGTTCAGTTTGCCTTTCACGAGTGCATTTGTCGTTTCAGAAATGGATCGAAGCGAGTGCAAAAGGGGTGTCATTTAGGAAATCCTTGTGAGGGAATTATGGAAATACCTTGCGGGGAATTGCAAACCAGGGTGAAAGAGAGAAGGTTGAGAGAAGTGTAAAAAAACACCATTTTGAGAATTGTGTGAAATCGTTGTTTTCACGATGTTTGTCATGATTTATACCTATACGTGACACACAATGGTAACCATGGAAAAAGTAGGAAAATTTAACCTTGGGATAAATGAGAGGAATGTGAAGGCAGTGTGAAACTGGCTATTCCAGAAGCCTTTTAATATCCTTTGTGAATACGGGACAATGTGCTCGAGCTCGGGAGTCACCAAGTCACCCAAGCTCGTGCCAGCTGGGATCCCAAAAGCACCACATATGCAAATAAAATTTATGACACGGGTTTACAGCAATGTTCCCCGTCTCTTTTCATTTCCCAGTTCAGGGTACGGGCCATAGATGAACACATCCGGCGCAATATTGACGTGGACGGGGAAGATCGATAGTTGCCAGATCAATAAAGGGGAGAGTCGACAAATGAACAGTACCATCTGAGAACGCGTTTTGCGTAAAAGATAAGTTCACTTTACTTCGAAATTCGCATTTACGTTGAATCGTTAGAGGAGGTCTCAATCTTCCACGGGATCCACCACCAAAACCAATGCAACATCAAGATGAACACTCTCGACGTTTGTTTGTCGGTCACTTCCCTTCAACGAGCGTGATACGTGCACACCTTTCCTTCACTTTCTTCTTGTAAAATGGTTCAATTGTTGTGTGTTCAAATGTTCGTTGGTATTCCTTGCCCGAGCAGAGCTTCGTTTTAAAATTTTGGTAATTACAAAGAATTTTACACACAAATCCTTCTCCTTCCGACTTTCTTCCTTCTCTGATCCTTCTTTCTTCTCGAACATTTCAATGTAATGCCTCCCCAAAAGTCCCCCAAAATGGGCCCATTTGGGGAACTCATGGGGAAGGTAAAATTTCACCGTAGAAATTTTTCATGGCAGGTTCTATGGAGCACACGAAACATAAAATGTTCAGTGACAAAATGGACCACGCCGCAGCCAACTCATTACGGCTTCTAATTACGGCTCCGCTCGCAAATGGACGCAAAATTTTTACCTACTCATATTATTTCCTTGCACTGTCAGTGACTGGAATGCACTTCCTTCTTCTCCGAACTTCTGAAAGCACGCAATTGAATTGATGAGATGGAAGATGTTTCCGGCGGTTGGAACATTTTTTGTTCTCTTCTTTTCTTGCTTTTCCTTCATTGATTTTTTTGCTATGACGACAACATTACGTTCTCGACGGTTTTTGTTTTGTATTTTGCAGACGCGAATGCGTCGTCTGCTAAGACAAAATGTTATTTTTACCCGAAAACTGAAAACACAAGCCCTGTTTTAAATCGTCGATTTTCGTTGCAAATCGATAACTCAAAACGTTTTCAACGGATTTTGCCCAAATTTGGAATTTTTCTATCATTTATGGAAACGAAGAGCTGATTAATTTTTCTCTGCGATCGGTCCAAAAATGTGAAACTTTTATTCTATACGATTGCACTTTTTATTTTTTTGCCCTGAAACCTGAAGGGTCAAAATTTCAAGTTCCGTATTTATGGTCAGTTTTTGCTCAAATTTAGCTATCTGTTAGGGCTTATATGGAAGGTCTTTCATGCAAAATTTCAACTCATTAGGTCAAGTGGTTTCTGAATTATGGAGTGAAAAAGGTCACAATTTGGAGAACTGACTCTGGCATCTTTTCACATCATCCGTCAGTCGCAAAACAAATAAAACGGTTTCCATGGCAACGTCAACTGAGGTTTCGACTTGAATCAAAGCTTCCGAAATTCTGCCGCTGAATGTATACCTTCACCGTTAGCCAGATCCACTCACACTCATTTGCGCTTTAGCACAGCTTTCCATTTAGCAGATGGGTGAACGCTTCCCAGAAATGGAAAAAGGAATAGCATTGTAATTAGAAATTAAAGTTTCACAACACCAATCTACTATAGCCATCGAATTGGCTGCTGATTTTAAGCTGAGTGTGATTGCTAATGGAGATTCTTTTCAATGGACAGAGAGTGGACTGCGGATTTCTGCTGCAACTGCGGCGCCACCGTCGAAAGAGAGACGAGAAAGACGCAGATGAGATCTTCAAATTCAGGATCGTTCCTGGATTATTTACTAGTTTCACCAACTTTGTTCACCTTTCCCTCTAATTTGAGCGTCCCCCACCATTCGGGGGCCATAGCGCCAAAACTGGACGGCCCTGAGTGACCTTTCACGGTTGCTCCCGGGGGGTTTTCCAGGTTTCTCCGACAAAAAACATGGTCGAACCTGGCCTGTTTCCCAGTGTTCACAGACTTTTTGGACCATTCCCTCTTTTTCGTGTGTCCCCCTCCGAACCGTACGGCCCTGCTGACCTTTCACGTTTGTTCATGGGGTGTCTTCTGGGTTTCCGCGATCTCACTCAGGGTCGTTCCTGGTCTATTTTCCAAGTGTTTCAGCGACTTTCAGGATCACTCTGCTTTTCGAATGTCTTACCATCCAAGGACATAGCTCCGAAACGAACGGCCCTTGTGCTCGTTCAGGGTGTTCACGGGCGTCTTCGCGGTTTCCCCGATCAAATTCAAGGTCGTTTGTATGACAATTTCTCAGAAAATCCGCTTGATTCATTCCCATTTACAATGGTGCTCCGCCAGCAAACCGCATTGCCTTTTCGCCGAGTCGTCCCTCTTTCGACATTAGCGCCTACCTGCGGACGGAACGCGCAACAAGCGCTAGTGCGCACACTATATCCTTCTACTCCGCTATGTTATAGGTTAGCGTATAGCAGTTTAGATTGCTTGATATGGGTAAAAAAAAGAAACCTATAACGAAACCGTACCTAACCTTGCCTACCTAACCTAACAAAATAAATAACTGCGATCCAATAACATAAAAGGTAAAACCAAACAGAATAACAACAAAGCAAACCCTGTTTGCTGAGCCACACTTGGCTTTAATGAACAAATATCGTAGGTACCCGTTGCCTAATTTGAAGGAAGAAAGCCATTTGCGACGAAAAATGCAACTTGCGCTGTTCTTATCTCTTCCTGTAATCATCATTTCGCACAACTTATTCAGATTCAATTGCCAGTGCATTTCACTGAGTTGTGAAATGCCATGAGAATTGAATTCCTTGTTGAATGCCACCCCTATATGTCATGTGTCACGAATTTTGGATTTCCATGCACTGCTTCTCTCTCAGAACCCTGTCACATTGGGTGCAAAGAGCAGACAGAACAGAAACTGCAGTTGGGATGACAGAATTTTAGTTGAAAACTCCCAACAGATATTTATAGAAACCCTGTCATCATCGGAAATTGTTAATCTTTTTCATTGCACCAAATTTGACATGAATCACAGTACTCTCCTCATCACTCTCCTATCTCATATCTTTCACACATGGCACTTTTAATTTGATCAATTTGGCAAGCTTTCTGGTTCTGCAGTTTTTGCATGTGCTGGAAATCATTTCGAAAGTCATTACACTGCAAAAGACAAAACCATAGCTTCCCTGGAAGCGAACCCTTTAATCTTGTTGTCTTTGACTCTCCCTTCTAAAAATTCACCAATTCATGTGAATTAATCAAATAAATCAAATCACGAAAAAAAATTACCGCCGAGTCTCCACTTCCACGCAGTGCTCAATCAAATCCAAAAGCCACAATGTGGTTGTTTTGGGTATATATGAAGACTGTGGGTATAGCCGCATAAAAGCCAAGTGTTAAGTATGTATGTACAGATTCTAGAAAGTAAACTGAACAGAAAATGTCCAATGGGAAAAATGCTTGGGCCCCCCATTTCCACACAGTAGCCACTCAAAATCAGTTCTCGTTCGGGCCCATCTATCGTACGCAGCCTTCGGGCTGCCATCACGTTTTGCGACTCGATGCGTCGCAATCATCAGACGCCGCATCTCGATCCACCGCATCCGCCATCTCGATCCACCGCATCCGCCATCTCGATCCACCGCATCCGCCGCATCTCGAGATGTTCGGCTGCATAAGGTATTGTTATGTTTTAAAATAAAATGATGTGTGGTGCAATGATATATGATGTACAAAACATCTATATCGTTCGAGCCTTCAGGCTTCCATCACGTTTTGCGACTCGATGCGTCGCAATCATCAGACGCCGCATCTCGATCCACCGCATCCGCCGCATCTCGATCCGTCGCATCCGCCGCATCTCGATCCGTCGCATCCGCCGCATCTCGAGATGTTCGGCCACATCTCGTTAAACTTGCCCAAAGTTATTTTTCGGGCAAATATGCTTTGTAAAAGTTCGCCTGGATATTTGAGATGACAAGCTACACACATCAATTGTAAATGATGCGTGTTGCATACCCGATTGGCGAAAAAGGGGCAAAATTCGTTTGCTTTTTGGGTGAGGTGATATTTGGTTGGGTCACTACCTATATAGGCTGTATAAAGGCCGCCGCTTTCGTCAGTGCAGACCGGCGCCGCTTCCGTTGAACTCGGCGTACATACGGCCCTTCATGTGTGGCCTTCATCAAAGATGCCCATTCGGATGAAATCTTGCGAATTGGACCTGCGTCGGCCAATCCATACTTGCTTGGGTAGTGGTTGTTGATTAACTGACGGCACCCTGGTAAACGTCGGAACCCTTGAAAAAGACGCTTTTTACCGGTTTTTGTGCGGTACTGCATTGAAACGGTGGGTCGGTGCATTTTTTTCAATGAGCGTTTCTTTTCAGTGTACCTTTGAGAATCTGTCCTCTAAATATGGGTTTTATGAGGCGACTTTTCACTGAATTTTATATCTTACTCACTCCGTAGAACTTGGTCTGAAAATTTGACTGTTCAACGGTGAAATCATGGCTTCCCCATACTCCAAATGGGTCTATTTTGGGGACTTTTTGGGGGTATAACATTGAAATGGGGGCCCAGAGCTATATGTTTACTCATTAATTTCGATTTGTTTTACCGTCAGGAATATCTCCGCGAATTTTGGCGAAATGTATTTGTGACATCCTATTCTCACATATTTGCTGCGAGTCTTTAGCAGAACAGCCAGAGGAAAAATTTACTTAGCAAATGCCCAAGTTGTATCGTCCAGGATTCTCCGCAATTGACATACATGGTATTGTCGGATGTATGACATACGAAAATATTGAACCTGCAATCAACCAGATATCATACACTACCTGCACTGATAATTGCACCGGCATAAGTTTAAGTCGAGTGTTATTTTATTCATAGCGCATACAGTCATTACCGCGATGGGCACCTGAGTCTGGACATAACCGATCCTGCCCGCCTGCATGGTCGTTCTGTCTGTTATTGTCGGGAGGGACCAAGTTGTTATTGTCTGTTATTGTCTGTTATCCGTAAATATTTCTCTTCAAATTTTTGATAATTTATTTGCTTGATAACTTTTCAGTCGCCGCAGTTCATTCCGTCTGGCGATCCACAATCAAAAAAAAAAAACTTTTTGCGGGGCCATGAAGTCTGGAAAATGCCTATTTTGTCGTGTGTGAATTTGGCTCGCTAATTTCACGGAACTTTCACTTGAGTTTACCCAACGTTTTATCGGTACTGTTGGTAATTATTGTGATGGATTATCACAAAATTTTGCACGGCAGCGGTTCCTGCTTTGCTGCGGTTAGTGCTTGAATTTCAGTGATGAAGCACCATCAAATTCAGATTTCTCCAATGCTACGTTAAGGGCAGGGTCATATCACCTGCGAATCTGCCTCCTGTGTCTGATTTCTCACCTGCATGAAACTTAAGTCTTTTCACGTCAGGGACTTTGATGTTACGTACGTAAGTGCTTGTTGGCGCTCGAATTCCAGCATTGATGCTCGCTCCAATTTGGAGTTATCGCAACATTAATTTTGGCATAGTGCCACCTCCTCTCGACCTAGCACTCCAGACCCTGATAAAATCGAAAACATCAGGAAAAATCTGAGTGATATAACATGAAGAGAGTGCCTAGGCTGATATTCGAGTACCACAGATGTTGGAGGACAGCTGAAGCACGTGGAACGTAATCTACGGGCCACCGAGATATCCCGTCCTCAGGACACCACCGCGATATCCCGTCCAGGACACAACGTAGACACAGACGCAGACACAGACGTCGGAACGGTGGTTGCAAGCCACGTGCCTCTATTGTTCTGTGCGTTCCCGTCTGAATGTCTGATAAAATCAAGCTTCTGCGATCCGTCAAGATTGGCCATGCAGATGGCATCTCCACATGCCTGCAACAGAGACAAACACTTTTTGACACTTCGTTGCCACGCAAAAAGATGATTTTTGAAGTTGCAATACGCTGGAGCCGATTTTTAGGATATGCGTCTCCCGCAGTTACACTCCCGGCTTCTTTCCGATATGGTATTGGTGGAAAGAAACAATCGAGCCGACGACTTTGTGCCGATGCTTAGCATATTCAGAGGACCAGGCCCATCACAGCATTGAAAATGGGTAAAGTCACATCCTGTTGACATTTTAAGAATTCTGAAAAGTGTGTCGTGATTTTGTGATTTCTAAAGAGAATCGCAATAGGCTTTCCACAGCTATTCGTGACTGATTAACGTTCCCCGCAATCCAAGCTTGTTTTACTTTCGTGTGATAAAAAGTTGGAAAACCGGTGCTGGAGAATCTTTCGGTGGAAGCTATTGAAGCGTTGGACGGATTCCCTCCTATCTTCAGCTCATTGCTGCAGGGGCGTTATTTCACGTTTTCCGAGTGTTAACACATCTCTGGGTAAGATCTGGGCAGTTGGCTCAGCCCAGTCGAGGTATGGGGTGGCGACCATGTGGGTTCAATTGACACAGCCCCATAGCGGTGGGTCTGGTGAACCACTGAAGCATTATGGGTTCGTTTTGTGTGCAAGATTTTTGTGTTCCGGATTTCAAATTTCCCATTGGTGCAAAAGCCAAAACACATGCCAAGGGGCAAACGAACCGCTGAGGGGCAGTTTTCGATCTGCCGCATGCCAAATTGAAGCCCTCTTATTTTGAGAGAAGGTGAACCAATTTATTGTACGGTGAAACAAGCCCAGTGCGTGACGGCCAAAATGCATTCGAGCAATCGAAAGATTGCCCTGCCTCGAAGCTGTGCGAGAGAGAACATTTTTCCGCAGCGGTCTTCTTTTCGAAATCGACTGGAGGGGATGGATGAGCGAGCATGAAATGAAAAATGGAAGAAACTTGGAGCATCGCAGCAGAATGAAGTTCAATTTCCGTGGCGCGAAAACGCTGTAAATGCCGAGTGCAGTATTTACGATCAAAATCTGACGTTTTAATGGCCAGGGATTTTTGGGCTACACTGTATAGATTTCTGCTCGCTTTCTTTGTGCAAAAAGCAGCTGATTTCCATGAAAAGAAACGTTCAATTTTTCTGCTTGAATTTTTTTTTGAAATCATGAAATCATGAAGCCACGAGAAAATGTGAGAACGATATCGTGTATGAAAATGCGTAGAATGGGAGAACATTTTGTTTGTTGTTTTTCACTTTGCATGACGTCTATGCGCCACACCTTTTGTTGTCTGTTGAAAACTCTGTAGCGTCATGATTCCTTTCGTATGTATTAATGCAAAACATTGCTCCTGTGGCCGCGAGAAATAAAAAAGTTGATCCAATAAAACTAAACTCATTTTGTAAGGTTCGTATAGGTGTATGTATTCGTGTGATAACCCCTGAGCCTAATATGGAAGATAAACATGAGATAAACTCAAGTCTAAGTCTGTAAATATACGAGTGCGTACCCGAGGAACGCAGCATCCCGGCCGATGCCAGTGGATAAATTCGAGTATTTATTTGTTTTGAGCCTGCTGGCAGGCAGCTCGTTATAAAAAGCCTCGCCTTAACACTCGCGCGGAGAGCATGGTCTACGCAACTTGAAAGGCGCGGACGACTCTCTTCTTAATTTCACCCTTCGTCTACTTTTTGGCTCTAATTCAGTGTTACTCCAATTTGCGAGCCTATTCCAGAGCCGAGCAAGCTAGCCATAGCCCTGCAGATCCATCCCAGCAGGAGGGCAGCTGAGCAGCAGAGCAGCAGAGCAACAGAGCGGCACGAGTTTCCTTCACTTTCCAACGTTTTTATGGGGCCTTTCAGAGATGCCATCTCTCTCTCTCTCTCTCTATTGCTCACTGCGAATCAGATGTAGATAGATAGATATACGAATACGTGTAGGTATGGTCTATCCAAAAAAGAGTGTTTTTCAGCAGCGGCAGTGGCGGGGATACGAATAGTTGAAGCGGGTTTGCGAAGGTAGTCTCTGCGTGTTAAGACTTGAGAGGAAGTTTAGGTTTCTGAACTTTAGCTAAAGAAGTGATTTTTGTCTACGTGGTACGGAGATTTAGGGCCTGTTAAAGTTAGCCTAGGCGGATTCCTTTTGTCTTTGCACCTAGAGAAATGCAATGGCTTACTCTGTTTGCTTGTAAGACTCTTCAATTTAGAGAATTGAGAATGCTGGGTGAAAAGGCATGCATCAGAATCACAAGGCGTAAATATTACGAGTATATATTTCTCTGATGCCGGAGGGGCGTTTCTCAATTATTCAACGGATATATCTCCCAGGGAAGTTGGGCCAACATTCTTCGGAGAGGAAATTTGAAATCTATGGCCAAATGGCCTTATCTAATTATGTTATCTAAATGACCAACAATGTACAGGGTGACGAAAGAAATTGAAACTGAAATGTTTACGAATATCGTGGCTTTTTTATCATACGTTATTTTGGTCAAATATGATCCCACAGCAGGGTCGTTTCTTCATCGTGATTGGTCACAGTGTGTGCTGTTTCAAGTGGTCCTGAAACCAAGACGGAGAAAGAAGAACTGAGCTCATATAGAAGGGATGAAGAAAAAGGCATGTTTTAATGAGTGTCCTGGTTAATCCGTTTCTGAAAGAAAAGCGTTTGTTTCGGGGATCTAAAAGTGCCCTGAAGAGATCGAACATCATCTTATGTGTCCTTTTACAATATTATGGTGGGTGTGGTCGGTGTGGTACGGTTTCTAAAAACGGACTGGATATAATTATTCATGTCAAATTGGCCCAACTAGACTACCAAGGAAAAGGCAATGGAACTGCTTTTTTCGGTTGCGTTTTAGTTTTTTTTTTAATTTTGGCGGACGCTAGAAATATGCAAACGCGCTTCAGTTTTCAAAGGGAAAAGTGATTTAACAACTGTAAGTTGGCCGCTACATGGCTGCGTAGGCTTTCTGCCCGCGCGCGATATCACTTTTACGGACAGCGTCCCGGGTTGCGCTTTTTATTTCCTCGAGTTAATCACACTAATCAGGTCTTTGAATGCAGCGCGTGGCACAATGCAAAATCCTTGTCCGTGCGCCTACTTTTGACCCTTCATCCTCTCGATTTATATGACTTTTGAGCACGTTATTTGACTTTTGGCTGATGAAGTTAGGGGCGCCATTTCAGCTTTTCGCGGGAGGGAGCAATTTTCAGGAAAGGCTGATGGCACCGACCCAGTCTGTTCACAGGTCTGGCGGCGGAGCCCCGCTGAGCAATTGAGTGTGATTCTCTGCGGGGTTCTGAGCCAGATATCCTGGCGAGGAGGGTTGGGGCGGAGCAAGCGGAAGTAATATTTTTTTTTATTTTTTTAATTTATTAATTTTTCAATTTTTCTCAAGCGGAAGCAATTCAATTATTTTTTAATTTTTTTAATTTGTCTCAAGCGGAAGTAATTTATTAATTTTTTAATTTATTAATTTTTCAATTCATCTCAAGCGGAAGTGATATATTAATTTTTTTTAATTTATTAATTTTTTAATTTATCTCAAGCGGAAGTAATTTATTAATATTTTAATTTATTGATTTTTCAATTTATCTCAAGCGGAAGCAATTTATTAATTTTTTTGACTTATTAATTTTTTAATTTATCTCAAGCGGAAGTAATTTATTAATTTTTTAATTTATTAATTTTTCAATTTATCTCAAGCGGAAAACAATTTTCTTCGTTTTTTAATTCAAATTTTTTAATTTATCTCAAGCGGAAGTAATTTATTTTTTGTTAATTTTTCAATTTATCTCAAGCGGAAGTAATTTATTAATTCTTTAATTAATTAATTTTTCAATTTATCTCAAGCGGAAGCAATTTATTAACTTTTTAATTAATAATTTTTTAATTTATCTCAAGCGGAAGTAATGTATTAATTTTTTAATTCATTAATGCTTTAATTTATCTGAAGCGGAAGAAATTAATAATTTTATTAATTTATTAATTTTTCAATTTATCTCAAGCGGAAGGAATTTATTAATTTTTTATTGTTTTTTAATAAATCTCAAGCTTGATATTTGTGGGTGATTTTGCAATGTTCGTATTTTGGCGCAAAATTTCCCACCTGCCAGGGAGAGTCATAAGCATGACAGTGGGAGACAAGTAAAGTGATCCACCCTATGAGAATGCTCCAGCTGGTTCAGTTTGCAGGGAGATCGTTGATCGAAGTCCATTATTTCATTCCTATACACCCTAGTGAGTCGAGAGCACAAGCGGATGCACTTTAACAAACTCTATAGGGCAGTGTAGAGCTCTCTTATGAAAACTTATGAAAACTTATGAAAACCATGCATGTTCAGTTTTCGCTTTGCTTCGTGCTTAAGCAACTGAAAAGTTTCCTCCTATGGTGTTTCAGAGGGCCTTGTGTCCAAATGGGAGATCCATGCCACATGGATGTGACCTGTGAGAAATAATTAGTAGCTTAAATAGTCTTGAAAACAAGGGTTTGAAGTGTTTGAAAGAAGTGATAGTGTTTCTGATAAGATTAAACCAAGTTAAACCAAGATGCAAAGTTTTTACCTTTAACAGGCATTCTAAATTGGAAAGCAAATCCCTGTCTGAGACATCATGAGATATTGTACGTTACGCACAAGGTTGACCTGGCATTTTCATGTTCAACACAGTACTTTTCCGGCGACAATTTGGCAGCCATTATTCAGAGCAAATTTGCAGGGCTTCCTGTCAATTTGGCGTTAGCCAAATTTTCACCTCAGTTGTCGGGCAGTTTGTGCAGACTCAGCAATACCATAAGACGGCACTTTCAATTAAAAGGCAAAAATATACGAATAAGATTTGTGGCGTGTGCCGCCGGAAAAGGTCTTCAACGTGGCATCTTTCCAGAGCAGCAACAGCCAGCAGGCGACTTAATTTCACCCTTCCCTCTTCCTGTGCACGCTGACGTGTATCACTTTGAGTTGTCAGAGAATTGGTTGCCGTCAGTTTTGGGTAATTTTCCAGACACGGCTTTTGCATAAAAGGTTTCCCCCGAATTATGTGAGGGTCACTTCAATTGTGCTCAACAATTCATTCGATAAGCTCCTCGCTCTGGCCAACAAATTCACTCTCGCTCGATTCAAGTGTTTGCTTGAATAATCTGTGAATCAGACCACATCAAGTCAGTGTCTCCAGTTTCCATCTGTTTCCAGTCACTTGTCGTCAATCATCTCTGTTCATCAGTTTCATCTTAGTTTGGCGGTTAGTTAATTTAGTTCTTCTGATAAGTCTTAATGGCAGCAAGTCGTGTCAGTTCTGTAGAAAGAGCGTCTGTCCTAAGAGATGCAATAAACACTTTTTTCTTTAGTTTAAAAATGATAACCACTCGTGTCCGACTCTTCAATTATCTGTGCAAATTTATCAGTGTGACATTTTAACAGTTTCGACATAGCGAATAATCTCAATGGCAGTGAAACCAATGGGTGGTTGGTAAACGAACTCGTGATACGCTGGTATTTCCCCTTCCCTTCCAGAGTGCTGTTCAGTGGTTTTATGTCCAGGGTGCTTCATTTCGTGTTTGTCGGTTCGGCCAAATGTGGGTGCATCAGCAAACAGAAACTCGAGATAAGTGGTAAAGATTCGTGCTGGCGAATCACATGGTAGTCAGTTGTCCGTGTTCGCTGATTGACCCAGATATTGGCCTGAACTTGCATGACACATGGGAACCAATTGCAGTGAGAAATGTCAGATTGAGTTCTCCCCCTATCTGGTTTTGAGTACGTGGCACACGTGATCATATTCCCGTACAAGTCGGAGATCCTACTCCGGTACAAGTTTGTTGCCGAAACCACAACTGCAGTCGATGAGCGATAGTCGTGCATTGCTGATGAAAAAGTATGGCTCCCTTTTCCAAAACAAAAAGAGTCAGCTGATCGAGAATCACCAGAACCACTCGGGCATCCTCGTGTTTGCCGCAAGCACGGTTCACCCAATGAATGAATGCATTCTTTTCTTTCATCGTCCCCACTGTTCTGTACTGTGTGCTGAGGGGGAGAGGTGACAGAAACACTCAACGGCGAAAGAGACGTAGAAACTGCACTGTTTTCATTTGCGAAAGAACCGCCCCGCACTGCTGTGACGTTGGGTTCCTTCACCTCAACATGCACATCACAAATAACTGCAGTCTCCTCTGCTTGCTCTGGAGCAGCTTGAGCAAGAGACTGATAGAAGGAGTTCAGATTCAGTGCAGGGGGATTCTTCGGATTTGGTGGAGGAAGATTCTGATGAGGGGCCAAATGAAGGCGAGAGCTTTCCGGAACTGCAAAGAGATCAGTGGAAAGACCTCAAATTGAAAGATGTTATTAAAAACTTGGCGCGTACCTCTGGTACCCAAAGTTCCATTGAAAATCAGGGTTCTGGTTTTGTTTTGAAAGATGGGTTATTATATTTTAAAACTAGAAAAGGGAAGTTTTTGATTGTGGTCCCTGAGAACAGGAAAAGAGACCTGTTGAATGCATACCATGAAAACAAATTGAGTGGTCACATAGGTTTTAAACGTATGCTACAACAAATTAAGCAACGGTATTTTTGGGTGGGCCGAAATGATGAGGTCAGTCAATTTGCTAAGTCATGTTTTGCATGCCAAAAGAGAAATCCTCGATGCACGGCACCCCTTGGTTTGTTGAAACCTGTGAAATTTCATTCTTCGAGGCCATCTTCTACCCTAGCGATCGACTTGGCCGGCCCTTTTCCGACTTGCAAAGGCAAAAAGATGATTTTAGTGGCAGTTGATTTTGGTACAGGTTCGTCGAGTTAAAAGCTTTGAAACGAGGCACCTCATACGAGATACTAAGCTTCCTTTTGAATGACATAACCACGAGATATGGCTGTGTCCAGACCCTTTTGACAAACCGAGCGTCGATCTTTAGAAGCAAACCCCTTCTAAATGATGTCCTTCAACGTTTAGGTACTAACCATGCTTTTACATCAGGTTATAGGCCACAAAGTAATGGCAGAGCCGAACGAATGATTCGTGTCGTTAACCAAATGTTGAGTCTTTATGTCAATGATACTCATAGAGATTGGGTTGACTACCTACCTTTTCTTCGTTTTGCAATAAATGCAGCTCCCAATTCCACGAGAGGAGAAAGTCCCTTTAGCCTATTATTTGGATTCAATCCTACTCGCTCAATTGACCTACAATTCCCAGAGACTGATCACAGAAACCGTGACGAGGTCCTGGCTGACGTTCAGCGGATGAGGGAATTAGTTCAGAAACGAGTGGAAAAATCACAGGCCATTTATGCCGCTAGGTATAACAAAGGTCGTTCAAGTGAAGACTTCGAAATTGGCCAAAAATGTTTGGTGTTTTTCCCAATCCGTGTTGTGGGTTTGGCACAAAAACTTCTAAGCAATTGGCGTGGCCCGTACCAGGTGACCGCCAAATTGTCGCATTTGACCTACCGGGTTGTCCTTCTCGATGGAAGGGGAAAACCTTTAAAGAAATCTATTCCCGTTCACATAAATAGGTTAAGGAAATTTTATGCAAGAACAAAGTTCAATTAGCACTGATTTTATGTAGATATGTTTATAAAATAAAAATTTTAATCAATTTTGTATACCTACCCTTGGTCTGTAACATCCTGGTCCCGAGATGCTAGCCCAATCATCCCAGCTGCTCCACGTCCTGATATGCGAGCCCTCCTTGGCTTGCTACCTACTCAAGCAGAAAGGAATCACCGACTTCATGCCTCAACTAATTCGGGTCTTCCAGTCAATGCCATCAATGCAACAACAGCATCCAGTCGTCCACTCGAATCTACCACGTCCAGTTCCAGATCAGCTGATCGAGATATTCCAGTTGGAAAGAACGCCACAGTCCGTCACTTCGCTCCCAGGACAGCAATTCACTCAGCTAAGTTATTTTCTAATAATTCTTACCTCGAGCAGAATTTTAACCGTGAAAAACGTGGACTTTCTTTCATAGGTGACATGTTCTCATTTTGTTGTGATTTGATGACCAAAAATGACCTAAATCAGCTCGGTTATTCAGAGACCCGCATAAACAACTATATTCAGAGCCTCAAGAATTCACTTGTCACACAACACGGAGATTTGATACAGATTAGTAGAACACTTCACAATTATGAATCAAAAGTCAACAATCAGTTTCACAATCTGACCCTCAAAGTTAAGAGTATGTTCGAGCAAGTGTATGGTGCTGAGCGGCATATTATTGCTGCGCAAGAGCACAATCTCCAAGATGTCTTGGAACTGATTGATGGATTGACCACTCAGATTTATGAAATGCAACGCAATGACACACTAATGTCTTGCAGAAATCACAAAATTCCCACGTCAATGATCACACCTGAAACTCTCACTGCGGATCTGGTTAACCTGGAACTGAAGTCGAAGGGTCATGGTTACCGTTTGGCAATACGTATTGAAGAAGTTTTCACATACTTCAATATGAAATCCACTTCATGTGTCACGGCTCATTCCCAGTTAATTGTCACGGTTAAAATTCCGCGTTCCGGTAAAATTCCGGTAAAATTCCGGTATGATTCCGGTAAAATTCAAAAAATCAGACGTCAAGTCTGGAAGCTGTTCCAAATCCTGAACTTTCCTTTTGCCTTTCATAATCAGACCTGTATGTTTTCTGATTTGTGAAAAGTTGCTGCAGTATCTGGTCACGAGGTTCGTGTTCTGTCTGGTCCAGAACTTCAAGATTGCCAGTATAGAGACACGGCTATGTGCAAAATACCGTCTTATAACAGAGTTTTTATGACCAATCCAGTATTTTTTGAGAAAATGTTTTATACTAATTCCGTTTCAGAAGTAGCACGTCATTGTGCCATGACTTGCAAGGACAGTTCTCACACTTTAATCAACCTGGCCCATTCTGATTTGTATTTTATAACCCATGCACGCTTACCGTGCTAATAACTTGTATATATTCTTCGTAATTTATCTGGTCATGGTTCATTGCAAGTTCCTTTACCTTGTTCGTGTGAAATTCGCATGGGTAATGATTACAGGCCTTCGGTTGTTTCACCAATCTTCCCTTGAAAATCAGATTCAGTCGAACAATTTCACCTTGTCCATTCAGTACCTGCCATTTGGTCCAAGCATAAAAGTGCAGTTTTTAGCCTTAATGAACCTGATACCACAAACGTTCTTTTCAAATCAATTGATGATGTTTTGGACGAGAATTGGTCATTTTCAAGTCCTGTTTTAAACATAACCCCTATCCATCCCCTTTCAGATTTCAACATTAGTCACTTTGAATACTTTCACCTTTGGGATTACCGTATGCCTTACCTGCCACACATTATTTATGGTTGGGTTATTGTATTAACTATTATACTTTTCTATATTGTGTGGATATTGAGACTCTGCCCTTGTTATAGAAGACAGTTTTTGTGGGATTCTCCAAGAATGGATGCAAATGAGTTTCCACTTTTGAAGAGATGGAGAATACAGGAAATTCCCCATCCAGGTTTACATGGTTAAATTGAGGCTGTTGACAATCTTACCACTTTACCCCCTGTCACTCAGTTGCCCGCAACAGATGTTGAGCCAATTTTTAATGAAGTGGACAGACATGTTTCCAATGAAGATTCCTCTGAGATGATTGTGACCTTCCGCAGAACCTGAGGTACCAGGAGTTTTGTTTTGTTTTGTTTTGGTGTATGCTACATTGTATTCTTTTACTTTCCTTAGCTTCGTCTCCTTCAATGTACAGTCGTATGATAGCCCGGGGGTAGTGATAGCCTGGTGTAAATAGATAGCCTGGTGACATGATAGCATCCGGTACATCATTCATCTACATCTTCGGGGGCCAATGTCCGGATGGTGGATGTTTTGTGGTACATGTTCAGGTCGCTATATCGTAAGCTTGGCATAGACTGCTGGGTCATGTCACTGTCACTTTATCGCTTCCTGATCATTACTCACATTGCATCTACTACAGCGTCACCAACCACGTCAACTGCTGTTCTTCTGTCCATGGATCTTCAACTACATCTTCTTGGTGACGAACTTCCATAAGCCATCAGCTATGGTGATATGAACAATTGATTCGCCTTGTCGCCTTAAATTCTGAGTTGCATTTAATTTTTTCTCTCACCTTCTTCCTAGTTAATTCCTTTCTAGTTAACATTTTGGTTAAGTTCCTCCGTCACTCATCATTCTAGACTTTAAGGATCTTTTGTGACCTACCCTTTGACTTGCCTATCTTTGGGAACCCAATCCAGTTGAGTGATTTTGAGTTTTGATATTTTTCAATTGACGAGGACGTCAATTTTTGGTGGGAGGCCGATCTTGTACGGTTACGTAGAAGGCAACGTGGCATCATGATATTAAGCAACGATATTTTTGGGTGGGAAGAAATAATGAGGTCAGGCAATTTGCTAAGTCATGTTTGGCATGCCAAAAGAAAAATCCTCGATGCACGGCACCCCTAGGTTTGTTGAAACCTGTGAAATTTAATGCTTCAAGGCCATTTTCTACCCTAGCGATCGACTTCGCCGGCCCTTTTCCGACTTGCAAAGGCAAAAAGATGATTTTAGTGGCAGTTGATTTTGGTACAGGGTTCGTCGAGTTAACAGCTTTGAAACGAGGCACCTCATCCGACATACTAAGCTTCCTTTTGAATGACATAACCACGAGATATGGCTGTGCCCAGACCCTTTTGACAGACCGAGCGTCGATCTTTAGAAGCAAACCCCTTCTAAATGATGTCCTCCATCGTTTAGGTACTAATCATGGTTTTACGTCAGGTTACAGGCCACAAAGCAATGGTAGAGCCGAACGAATGATCCGTGTCGTTAACCAAATGTTGAGTCTTTACGTTAATGATACTCATAGGGACTGGGTTGACTACCTACCTTTTCTTCGTTTTGCAATAAATGCAGCTCCCAATTCCACGAGAGGAGAGAGTCCTTTTAGCCTCTTATTTGGATTCAATCCTACTCGCCCAATTGACCTTCAATTCCCAGATACTGATCACAGAAGCCGTGACGAGGTCCTGGCTGATGTTCAGCGAATGAGGGAATTAGTCCAGAAAAGAGTGGCAAAATCACAGGCCATTTATGCCCCTACGTATAACAAAGGTCGTTCCAGTGAAGAGTTCGAAATTGGCCAAAAATGTTTGGTGTTTTTCCCTGTCCGTGTTGTGGGTTTGGCACAAAAACTTCTAAGCAATTGGCGTGGCCCGTACCAGGTGACCGCCAAATTGTCGCTTTTGACCTACCGGGTTGTCCTTCTGGATGGAAGGGGAAAACCTTTAAAGAAATCTATTCTCGTTCACATAAATAGGTTAAGGAAATTTTATGCAAGAACAAAGTTCAATTAGCACTGATTTTATGTAGATATGTTTATAAAATAAAAATTTTAATCAATTTTGTATACCTACCCTTGGACCATAACATCTTGGTCCCGAGATACTAGCCCAATCAGCCCAGCTATTCCACGTCCTGATCTGCGAGCCCTCCTTGGCTTGCTACCTACTCAAGCAGAAAGGAATCACCGACTTCATGTTTCAACAGCTTCGAGTCTTCCAGTCACAGTCAATGCCATCAATGCAACAACAGCATCCAGTCGTCCAGCCGAGACCGCAACTTCGAGTTCAATGGCGAGCCCTGTTACAGTTGGAAGGAACGTCACAGTACGACCTTCGCTCCCAGGACAGCAATTCATTCAGCTAAGTTATTTTCTAATAATTCTTTGCTCGAGCAGAGTTTTAACCGTGAAAAACGTAGAATTTCTTTCATTGGTGACATGTTCTCATTTTGTTGTGATTTGATGACCAAAAATGACCTAAATCAGCTTGGTTATTCAGAGACCCGCATAAATTATCATATTCAGAGCCTCAAGAATTCACTTGTCACACAACACGGAGATTTGATACAGATTAGTAGAACACTTCACACTTACGAATCAAAAGTCAACAATCAGTTTCGCAATCTGACCATTAAGAGTATGTTCGAGCAAGTATATGGTGCTGAGCGGCATATTATTGCTGCGCAAGAGCACAATTTCCAAGTTGTCTTGGAACTGATTGATGGGTTGACCACTTAGATTTATGAAATGCAACGCAATGACACACTGATGTCTTGCAGAAATCACAAAATTCCCACATCACTGATCACACCTGAAACTCTCATTGCGGATCTGGTTAACCTAGAACTGAAGTTGAAGGGTCATGG